>JAABKJ010008502.1:0-11434 GCA_011634705.1 Andricus grossulariae | reverse complement strand
TTCTTTGTATGGAATCAAGTCTATTTTTTGACAAACATGTGTTAGAAATTTCGTCAACGACAATCTGAATCACTCAGCAAAATATTTCTCTTCAGTTAAGGAACCCGTTTCTTAAATGAAGAAAATCTAGTTTCTTCATTTACTTGAGACTAAAAATATTTTCTTGGATCAAGAAAATATTGTATCGTTCGTATTCGTAACGATATGTGATTTATTCATTAATAATTCGTTTTCCGTATAGTTATTCACCAGATATGTCGATTGCTCCATACAACATAAAATCAAGTTCGGGTGAGTCCGTATGAATGAGGTTTCAATTCTCTATATGGAATCAAGTCTATTTTTTGATAAACAAACATGTGTTAGAATTTTCTTCAACAACAATCTGAATCACTCAGCAACATTTTTCTCTTCAATTAAAGAAACCATTTCTTGAATGAAGAAAAAATAGTTTCTTCAATATAGTACATTTTCTTGATACAAGAAATATTTTCTTGGATCATGAAAATATTGTATCGTCCGTATTCGGAACGATATTTGCTTGATTTAATATTAATTCTTTTTATGTATAGTTGATGACCAAATATATCGACTGATCCATACAATATAAAAGCAAGTTTGGGTAAGAGAATAAGATTTCAGTTGTTCTTTGTATGGAATCAAGTCTATTTTTTGACAAACATGTGTTAGAAATTTCGTCAACGACAATCTGAATCACTCAGAAAAATATTTCTCTTCAATCAGGATGCCTACTCAAATAGAACAAAATTCCCTGACAATTCCAGGTTTTTTCCAGGTATTAATTTTTGTAGTATGGAGCTCTTCAAGTATTTCGCATTTTTCGCGTGTTGATTATAAATAATGTAAAATATGTAAAATACGATAACTTTTTTTGTATTCGGGCAAGTAACTTTATTAAAGGAGAAGTAATTCCTTATCGGGACAAGTTTCTACGGATTTAATTCATATATTTAATATAGAATTATTCATTTCTTGAATTTGTTCCTAAAGTCCATGAATTTGAATAATAAAAACAAATTTTATTCAATTTTCATATACTTAAAATTCAGTGCATATATTGCACATTCGTAAAATTTCAAGTAAAAACATTCAATATGATGAATTTTCAGCCAAATAGTTGAATTTTTAACTTAAAAAGATCAATTTTTAACGAAAAATGGAATGGCTAAATGTTCAACAACAAAAAAATAATTATCAACCAAAGACAAAAACGAATTCTCAACAAAATACTTAAATTTTCAACAAAAGTGACGAATTTTATACTAAAGTTACGAATCTTCAACTACAATAGTTTAATTTTCAAGGAAAAAGATTAATTTTCTACAAAAAAAATACGAATTTTCAACAAAATACATGAATTTTAAACTAAAAAATATCAATTCGTCACCAAAAATTGAATAGGTATATTTTCAGTTGAAAAATTAATTTTCATCAAAAGAGATGATTTTTCAACTAAAATGATGGAATATTTCACTGGATTAATTCAATTTTCAGTACAAAAAAAAATTCAACATAATATTTCCATTTTCGACTGGAAATCCATAACAAAATTCTTTGTAATCTTTTAAAATAGCCTAAAAATAATTAAAACTATTTAAAATTTTGTAAAGATCTTGAAAATGCCAAGAAATTTGAAAAAAATATTTCAAATCCTTTGATAATATTGTCAATTGATCCTCAGGGTTAATTAAATAAAAACTTTTAACAAAATCCATTAAATTAATTTAATAAATCTTGAATAAATTCTTTAAAATCTTTTCAAATATTATTATATTAAATTCTGTTTAAATCAGTTAAAAAAATTAATTTTCAATTAAAAAAAACGAATTTTCAACAAATTTGTTGAACTTTCAACTGAAGAGAAGAATTTTCAATTAAAATTATGAAACTTAAACAGGAATAGTTTAATTTTCAACCGAAAAGATGAATTATAGACCAAGAAGATTAAGTTTCTACCAAAAAAGACAAATTTTCAACATTAGACTTTTTTAAACTATAAAAGATGAATTTTGAACCGTAAATTTAATGGGCAAACTTAAAGCTGAAGAAATTAAAATTTCAACTAAAGAAATGAATTTTCAACTAAAATAGTGAAATAATTCACTGGTCTAGTTAAATTTTCAGTTAAAAAAATTAATTTTCAACGAAAAAAACTATTTTTTAACCAAATAGTTCAATTTTCGACAGGCATAGTTTAATTTTAAGTTTAAAACATTTATGTTCAACCAAGTAGTTGAATTTTCAACCAAAAAGGTGAAGTTTAGACCAAGAAGAATAATTTTATATATAAAAAAGACGATTTTTTTACAAAAGACATGCATTTTAAACTAAATAAGGTCAATTTTGAACAAAAAATTGAATAAGTTAAATTAAGACCAAAAAGAAAATAATTTTTCAGCTAAAGAGATGAATTTTCACTAAGATGATGGAATATTTCATTGGATTAGTTAAATTTCCAATTTAGAAAATTAATTTCAACTATAAAAACGAATTTTCAATAAAATAGTTAAATTTTCAACTGGAATATTTTAATTTTCAGTTAAAGAATTTATTTTCAACCAAAAAGAAAAAACGAAATTTCAACAAAATGGTTAAATTTTCAATCAAATTGATGAATTTTTTATTCAAACGATGAATCTTTAATCAAAAAAATTAGTTTTAACAAATGAGTTTAACTTTTAACCAAATAGTTGAATTTTCAACTAAAATCTTCATCTGAAATAGTTGAATTTTTAGCAAAAAAAAATGAATTTTCGACACAGAAAAAAAAGTTTTTTTTTCTACCAAAGAAGACGAATTTTCAACTATAAAAGATAAAATTTTAAGAAGAACTTGAATTGGTTAACTTTCAGTTTAAAAATGAATTTTCTACTGAAATGATGGTTAAACACTTAACCGGAATAGTGCAACTTTTAGTTTAAAAAATTGATTATCAACAAAAAAACGGATATTCATGAACATGAATAAATTCTCACCCAAAGAGATGAATTTTCAATTAAAATTATGAAACTTTAACCAAAAAAATGATGTTTTAACAAGAGAGTTTAACTTGCAATCAAGTAGTTTAATTTTGAACCAAAAAAGATAATTTGTCAACGAAAAATGTAACATTTTACATTTCAACCAGAAAAAAAGTTTAATTTTTAATCAAGAGAGAAAAAAATTGCAACCAAACTGTTGAATTTTCGAGCAAAAAGATGACATTTGGTTAATGTTTGATTTTTTTGTTTCAAAATTCGAATATTTGGTTGGAAATTAATTTTTGCATGTGATAAATTCAACTATTTTGTTGAACATTTGTCTATTTGAACAGGAAATTCTACAGTGTGGATTGATATAATTCAATTTTGTTGTTGAAAATAAACAAATTAAATTAATTTTTTAAACTAGAAAGTTTACTTTTCCATTTCTGATTGAAAATTGATCTTTTTTATTTGTAAATTCAAGTATTTGGTTAAAACTTCATGTACTTTGTTGAAAATTAGTCTTTTTGGTAGAAAATTAATAATTTTAAAATCAAGTCTGGGAGAGATATGGAATCAAGTCTCGTTTTTGACAAACATGTGTTAAAATTTTCGTCAACTATATTGTTGAAATTTTTTTCTGTTTGAAAATTAATTTTCTTGACTGAAAGTTTAACTATTCCATTTTTTGTTGAAAATGGATAATTTTTAGTTGAAAATGGATGTATGTTGTTGAAAATTCGTCCTTTACGGTAGAAAATTAATCTTCTTGGTTGAAAATTCATTTTGTTGGTAGAAAATTCAACTACTTGATGAAACAGTGATCTAGTTTGTAGAAAATTTAACTATATTGTTAAAAATTCGTGTTTCTTGTTACAAATTAATTTTGTTGTCAAAAGTTATCTTTTTTATCATAAATTATATTCTTTTGTTGAAAGTTGAACTACTTTTTTCAAAATTCATTTTATTAGTTAAAGATTGAAATGTTTGTCTTGAAAATTCGTTTTTTTTTAGTTGAAAAATACATGCCTTGTCTGAAAATTTAACTGTTCGATTTTTAGTTGCAAATTGATCGTTTTTAGTGAAAAAGTCAACTATTACATTTTTCGTTGAGAATTTATCTGTTCAGATTTAAAATTCAATTTCTTGGTTGTAAGTTGAACTACTATGTTAAAAATTCATTTTATTGGTTGAAGATTGAACTATTCTGGTTTCAAATTCTTTTTTTTTTTTTTTTTTTGAAAATTACTTTCTTTAACTGAAAATTTAATTAGTCCATTTTCTATTGTAAATTATTATTTTTAAATTGGAAATTCAACTATTTGATTGAAAATTCTTGTAGTTTGTTTGAAAATTCATCTTTTTCGGTAGAAAATTAATCCTCTTTATTGCAAATTCATTTTTTTACACTCAACTGTTTTTTATTTGAAATAAAAATCTGTTTTTGTTGTAATATCAACTATTACATTTTTTGTTGAGAATTCATCTATTTTGGTTAAAAATTATTTTGTTGTTAAAAATTCAAATATTTTGATAGAAAATACAAATATTTCTTAAAAATTAACTGTTTTTTTTGTTGAAAATTCATTTTTTTATCTGAAAATTTAAGTGTTCCATTTTTGGTTAAAAACTTATTTTTCTTACTAGAAATGTCAACTATTTGGTTGAAAATTAATATTTTTTGGTAAAAAATGAATCTTCTTGGTTGAGCATTTAACTGCTTTGTTGAAAATTAAATTTTTTAACTGAAAATTTAATTATTCCATGGCTGTTTGAAAATTTATCTTCTTCATTTGAAAAATCATGTATTTTGTTGAAAATTTGTCTTTATCATTGAAAATTATAATTGTTTTCGGTTATAAAATATCAACTATTACATTTTTGTTGATAATTATTTTTGTGGTAATTATTTTTGTACAGAAAATTGAATTCTTCCATTGTTAATTCAAAATTTATCTTTTTTAGTTGAAAATTCATCTATTTTGTTGAAAATTCGTCTTTTTGTTGAAAATTCACCTATTTTGTTGATAATGTAACATTTTTACTAACAATATTAGGAATTTAAAGCGTTTGAAATTGAATTGTCAAATTAATTTTTTTATCAACTTTTGATTTAGCTGAAGGAGAATCTGAATTATTTTCAGGAATATGGAATAATTATTTTAATATGAACTATATTTGTATTTTCATTCAGGAAATTTTTTCATTAAAATTTCTTGTGTTGATTAAAATTTTAATAATAATTAATATTATTATTATTTTTCGGGGAACTTTTTCTCCATATCGAAACGATAAATTAATAACATTAAATTAAAAAAGATTTTTACCTATTATTTTAAACTTGATACTATATTTATATTTAATTAAATGGTTAATAATTAATAATAATTAATTAAATAATAATATTCAATTGTATAATAAACTAAAAAGGTTAAAGTCTCCACTCATGCTTAAAATCAAAATATTGTAATAGATTTGAGTAGTTTCATTATTTTTACTGAAACCACTGAAATAAACATCAGAAAAGTCAAAAAGGTTAAAGGCTTCTTTTTTATTAAAAAAAAAATTAGTTATCAATTATCAATTTCATATTTAATGTTTTAATCAATTTCAAAGTATAATTTTCTGTACAAAAAAATTAAGAGAAAAATGCACTTATTTTTATTAAAACTAATGTCAGAAACCAAAAAAGTTGAAAGGCTTCTTATTTATTTGAGATGAATAAAAGAAAATTATTTATTATAACAACATTTTAAAGTTGAAAAAATCATTAAAACCAATGCTTAGTTAAATAATTAATCTTAACCTGTAATGTGAAATTAAATAATTTTAAAGGAATACTTAAAATTTTATACTTTCAAAGAATTGACAGCTGAAAATTAATTAATTTTACAACTTAATAGTTCAACTACTTTGTTGAAAATTCATTTTTTTGGTTGAAGATTTATCATTTTAGTTGAAAATTCATCTCTTTGGTTGAAAAATCGTTTCTTTTTTATTTAAAATTAATTTTTTAACTGAAACTAATTATTTTTTGGTTAAAACTTCATCATTTTAGTTGGATATTTATCTCTGGTTGAAAATTGAATTATTTTGTTGAAAATTAACTCTTTAATCTCCAAATTCCACTATTCCATTTTTCATTGAAAAATGTATTCTTTTTCAGTTAAAAATTGAACTATTTTGCAGAAACTTCATGTATGTCGTTGAAAATTCACCTTTTTTGGTAGAAAATTGATCATTTTGTTTGAAAATTCGACATTAAAATTTCCCAGAGATAAATTTGCTACATAATTCAACAGTTGAATTAACAACAAGCTGGCAAGGCTGGACACAGCTGACTGCGCTCACTCAGCGTCGTGAGGGGAAGATGAGTGGAGAGGGTAAGTCGAGCAGGTAGACGGTGATTTCCTTTTGATCGCCGTCTACCTGCTCGACTTACCCTCTCCACTCGACTTCCCCTCACGACGCTGAGTGAGCGCAATGAGCTGTGTCCAGCCTTGCCAGCTTATGCCAACTCGTGCCATGACCTAGGAAAGTTGTAGAAAAGATCTCAAATTTATACCATACAGTCTTCAAAGTCTTTACCTTAATCCAAGCCAATAAAGTTTAAAAAATAAGGCAAATGAAGCTTAAAAAAGGGGTGATGGGAAATTAGGGGAGGTTGTAGGGGAAATAGGAGGAGGGTTAGTGAGGGAAAATGAGGGACGGAAAAGTTGGTAAAAAGAGCGGGCGTGAGGAAAAATGAGGGACGGTAAGTGAGGGTGAATGAAGAGATGGGAAGTAGAGGAAATACGGGGATGGCAAATACTGGGAAGTAATGGAAAATCATTATAGGGGAAGTAAGGAAAATGAGGTTTTGGAAAGTAGGGGGAGTAATGAGTGGGGAAGTAGGAGAGGGGGAGTTTGATAAGGAAGAAGTTGAGGAAGGGAGGGGAAGCGAAGGTTGAAGTGTGGGGGAAATGTAATGGGTGAAGGGGGGAGTATGGGGGGGTAGGAAGACACACAGCGCCTACTTTGATTAATTTTTTGAAAGAGTGATTTGATATGAAAATTTGTTGTTCGATGAAAAATGGACAACCCTAATGTGGATGCACGGCGTGCAATTGTACAAATAATAACCCATAATCAAGAGTTATAAATTGACGTTACTTTTATGATAAACGACAAGTAGCACTTTTTTGCAAGCAATTTAGAATCGATTATTTATTCCTTGTTACTCTCTTTGGTTTTGCATGTGAAGAGAATGAGTAAGGATTCATTGCACGTCCACGTCGCGTCGATCGACGAAGGTCTTCCTCTTATCATGAAGAACCACAAGCATCATTGTCCAATACGAGCCTATGCATTATAAGCAAGTGATTGCAATCATTGAGATTGAAGAAGGTCCCGATGTTGGCAGTGAAAAGATTTGCAAAAAATCCAAATGTTAATTTCATGGCAATATATGGTTGATTATGTTGATGAATGTTGCATGAAATTATAGGATACCTATGATGATCGAAGAATTAGTTCCTATTATTTCAGTATGCTGAAATAATCTGTTAAAGAATTCCTCTGTTTCCAGCTTTCAAGAAACTTCCCCTTTTTCTCGAGTTTTTGCTTCAATTCGAAATAAATTAATAGAATCCGACAAGAAAGTTTTTGGCCGAAAATTTAATTATTTTTTTGAAAATGTAACTATTTTGTTAAAAAGTAATCTTTTTTGGTAGAAAAGTCTATTGTTTTGTTGAAAGTTGAACTATTTAGTTAAAAATTCATTTTATTATTTGAATTTTATTATTTCTATACGAATTTTAATAATATCTTTAAGATTAAAAAATATACACTCATTAATTTTAGGATTGATCATATTATTATATTCAATTTTAATTACACAGTTGAAAGTTGAAAAATGTTGTTTTAAAATCATTGTATTGGTTGAAGATTTTACTATTTTCTTGGAATTTTTTTTAAATTAATTTTTTTGGTTGAAAATTTAACTACTCCATTCTTGGGTATACAAATTATCATTTTTATTTGAAAATTCAAATGTTTTGTTGAAAATTCATGTATTTTGTTGGAAATTCGTATTTTTTAGTACAAAAATAAACTTCTTGATTGGAAGTTCAAATACTTGTTTGAAAACTAAACTACTGTATTAAGGATTCATTTTAGTAGTTGATTTCATGAGATGGAAAATTATCTTTCTTTGTTGAAAATTAACGTTTTTGTTGAAAATTCAACTGTTTTGTTGATATTTCGGAACTGTTTTTTATTAAAGAATATCATATTTTTTGGTAGAAAGAATAACTATTATATTTTTTGTTGAGAATTCCTCTTTTTTCGTTGAATTCAACAGTTTTTTTCATGAAAAATTAAATTTTTTTTTCAATACTTTCACATTTATTGTTGAAAATTAATCTTTTTTTTATTTAGAATTCAACTGCTTAGTTGAAAGTTTAAATTCCTCGCTAATAATTGTTGTTTTTTTTTGTCGTTGAAAATTGATCATCTTAGTTGAAAATTCATCCTTCAGGTTGAAAATTGATCTTTTTTGGCTGAGACGTCATCACTTTTGTTGAAAATTAATCCTTTTTATTTAGTATGAAAATCCAATTGATTGGTAGAAAATTTAATTATTTTGTTGAAAATTCAACTGTTCTGTTAAAAAGTCATATTTTTTGGTCGAAAATTATACTGTTTTATTGAAAGTTGAACTATTTTGTTAAAAATTCATTTTATTAGTTGAAGATCGAACTTTTTCGTTGAAAACTCGTTTTTTTTATAGTTGAAAATTGCTTTTCTTGAATGAAAATTTATTCATTCCATTTTTGATTGAAAATTGATTGTTTTCAGTTGAAAATTCAACTACATAGTTAAAAGTTGTAAAACTTTGTTCCAAAATCATTTTATTGGTTGAAGATTTAACTGTTTTGTTGAAATTTTTTTAAATTAATTTTTTTAATTGAAAAGTTAACTACTCCATTCTTGGATTAAAAAATTATCATTTTTATTTAAAACTTCAAATGTTTGGTAGAAAATTCATGTTTTTTGTGGGAAATTCATCTTTTTTAGTACAAAAATAAACTTCTTCATTGAAATTACAACTACTTGGTTGAAAACTAATTTAGTAATTGAATTTCATCAGATGGAAAATTATCTTTCTTTGTTGAAAATTAACGTTTTTGTTGAAAATTCAACTGTTTTGTTTAGATTTCGCCATTTTTTGTTGAATGGAACTGTTTTAAATACTATCACATTTATTGTTGAAAATTCATATTTTTTAATTTAAAATTCAGCTGCTTGGTTGCAAGTCTAAATCCTTCGCTAAAAAATCTTTTTTTTTTAATTTACCCTTTAGGTTGAAAATTTATATTTTTTGGCTACGAATTGATCACTGGTTGAAAATTTATCCTTTTGTTTATTTAGAAAATTCAATTAATTGGTAGAAAATTTAATTATTTCGCTGAAAATTCAACTGTTTTGTTAAAAAGTAATCTTTTTTGGTCGAAAATTATATTGTTTTGCTGAAAGTTGAACTACTATGATAAAAGTTTATTTTATTGGCTGACGAATTATCTATTTTATTGAAAATTCGAATTTTTTTGTTGAAAAATAATTTTTTAAACTGAAAATTTAACTATTCTATTTTTGGTAGAAAATTGATCTTTTTTAGTTGAAAATTCAACTATTCAATTTTTGTTGTTGAGATTTCGTCCTTTTTAGTTGAAAATTCCAATACTTGTTTCACAATTGAACTACTTTGTTCAAAATTCATTTTATTGGTTGAATATTAAACTATTTGGTTAAAAACTTAATTATTTTGTTCGAAAATTTAACTGTTTTGTTCAACATTCATGTCTTTGGATAGAAAATTCGTCCTTTTGGGTTCAATATTAAAATGCTTTCTGAAAAGTTCATTTTTTTGGTTAAAAAATTCAACTATTTGGTTGAAAATTAAATTATTTTGTTGAAAATTCAACTTTCTTGTTGAAAATGCGTCTTTTTTATAAAAAAAATCGTCTTTTTGGCTTAAAGATTCAACTATTTGGTTAAAAAAGCAACTTTTTTTGGTTGAAGTTTAATATTTTTGTTTTAAAATTCCACTATTTGATTGAAAATTCAACAATTTTGTTGTACTTTTAATTATTTTTCTGAAAATTTGTCTTTTTTTGGTCGAAAATTCACTACTTGATTTTTTTGGTTGAAAATTCAACTATTTGTTCAAAAATTAAACTGTTTTGTTGGAAATTAAATTATTTCACAGAAAGTTCAACCTTTTTTGTTAAAAATTCGTCTTTTTGGCTTAAAGATTCAACTATTTGGTTAAAAAAGCGACTTTTTTTTGGTTGAAATTTAATATTTTGGTTTGAAAATTCCCCATTTGATTAAAAATTCAACCATTTTGTTGAAATTTTAATTATTTTTCTGAAAATTCATTTTTTTGTCGAAAATTCACTACTTGGTTTTTTTTTTGAAAATTCAAATATTTCTTGAAAAATTAAACTGTTTTGTTGAAAATTAAATTATTTGGTTGAAAATTCGACTTTTTTGTTGAAAATTCGTCTTTTTGATAGAAAATTCGTCTTTTTGGCTTAAAGATCTAACTATTTGATTGAAAAAGCAACTTTTTTCTGGTTGAAGTTTAATATTTTTGTTTCAGAATTCCACCATTTGATTGAAAATAAAAAAATTTTGTTGTAATTTTAATTATTTTTCTGAAACTTCATATTTTTTGTCGAAATTCAACTACTTGGTTGAAAATACACATTTGTAGTTTGAAAATTCAACTATTTGTTTAAAATAGAAAATGTTTTGTTGAAAAGTTTGATATTTTGTTGAAAATTCAACTATTTGGTTGAAATGTTAATTATTTCGTCGAAAATTCAACTGTCTGATTAGAAATGTGTCTAGCTAGATAGAAAATTCGTACTTTTGGATTGAAACGTCGTCTTTTATTGTAGGAAAGTTCTTGACTGAAAATTCATCTTTCTTGATTGAAAATTCAACTGTTTGGATAAAAATTTAACTGTTTTGTTGAAAATGAAGCAACTTTTTTTCGTTTGAAGTGTAATATTTTGGTTTGAAAATTCCGCCATTTGATTGAAAATTCAAATCTGAAAATTTATTTACTTTTTGGTCGAAAATCCACTACTTGGTTTGAAAATTCAACTACCATATTAAAAATTCGTTTTCTTGAATAGAAAATTTGTCCTTTTGGATTAAAAAATCGTTTCTTATGGTAGAAAAGTTCTTGGTTAAAAATTCAACTGTTTTCGGTTGAAGTTCAATCTTTTTTGTTTGAAAATTCACCTTTTTGGTGGAAAATTCAACTATTTTGTTGAAAATGCAATATATTTCGACTGAAATCTTAAGCGTTTTATATTTAATTTAATATGGTACCCTATTTGTCTATTATATTATATATTATATATTATATATTACATGTTATATATTATATATTATAT
>JAABKJ010008501.1:0-11434 GCA_011634705.1 Andricus grossulariae | reverse complement strand
GCGTTTATTCATCTTATTCTGAAAATCTATTCGCACTTCCGGTTTCTGTAAATTCTCAATCTTGATTCGCGTTTGCTGCGTTTTTTCGGTTCTCTTTCTTCGTCATCCCCGACCTAAGTTTATTTTGGAAAATTGAAAGTAATGCTCAGTATTGCATTCAGAACCTCTAATGACCATTGCATTGTCAATTGTACTGTGGCTATCTTTTCTACAACAGGTGCACATGTGATTCATTTTATGCTTAAACCGAATATTTGTAATTAATAAGCCTTTTTCCAAACATAAGCTAACTAATCTTTTTCCGTTATCATTTGTTTTTCTCCTAGAAAATAATTTTACGGGGCAAATATGACTAGGATACGGGGTAAACTTAGCTAAGATATAGGGTGAATTCAGCTAGGGTATAGACTGCCATTAGCTAGGATACGGGGTAAAGTTGGCTAAGTTAAGGGTAATGTTGTCTACAGCAAGGGGTGAAATTGGCTAGGGTACAAGGTATAGTCATCTAGGTTACGGGGTAAAATCGACTAGGATAGGGGATGAAGATCGTTCCACTTTCTGAACTTATTATTTGATTTTTAATAATAAAAATCTCTATAATTTGATGAAATCAAAACAATGCGGCTAAGAATATTCTCAATCTTGCTGTCAGAGAATTTTTTCTGTTTTAAACAAAATGCTTTTTTGACATTAGGGGAAGGGAGGTAAGTTGGCACAGAGGATGAGTTGGCGCACCCTTATTTGCAAATAAAAAACTATAAATGATAGGCTCCCAAAAATAATTCTATCGCCTGAATTCTTCGATAATCAGTAATTGACAAAAATTAACATTTTTCCATTATTTACATGTGTATATTTTTCTTTTTAATTGACATATTTGGTGCATTAACGTACCTACTATGAATTTCTTATAGTTTATTCGCGATTGTAAAAGAAAGCATTATAGAAAATCATTTAAAGAATTGATGAAATTAATGGTTTAAATGTTCAAATGATTTCAAAGATTGCGTATCTTTTCAATTTTAGAGGATTCAAAAAATTATCGGTCATTTTAAGGGATTCCATAGGATTTTAAGGCTTTTTCAAAGGATTTCAAGGGATGTGAGGGAATGAATGAAAATGTATAGGATTTTGAAGATTTTGTCATTTTTTAGATATTTTAACTAATTTCTAGGGAACCCTGAGGGAAAAGAAGAAATGAAAAAAATTTCAATAGTTTTTCAAGATTTTCAGTTATTTCAAATGATTTTAAAATTTTCAAGAGATTTAACACATTTCAAGGTATGTCCAGAAATTTCATTTTTTTAGAAAAAATGTTTATAAAATTTTTGTATGGTTCTTAAATATTTTAAAGTATTTTTTAAATTTTCGCAAGATTTAAGGGATTTTATAGGACCTCCAAGTACCTAAATATTTTTGTAATATTTTAAAAACATAAAAAATACATTTTCATGGTATTTTATACGTTCTTGAATCCTTTGGAATTCTCTTGAAATCTATTGAAATCAATGGATCTATTGCGGATTGGAAATTATTTTAAATTCACTTTGAAGACTTCTGAATTCAATGAAATTTTCTTTAGATTTTGAAAATTTCCGTCCATTCATTGGAATTATTTTTAATTCGTACTGAATTCGTATGAACTTCCTCAAATTCTATTGGATTCCCTTGAATAATTTTTAATTCACTAAAATTTTGCTAAAATCAATGGAATATTTTAGATTATTTCCAATTTATTTGAATTCATCTGGAATTCAACATGAATTCTTTGTTCATTCATCTTGAACTCTTAAAAATTCTTTGGAATATTCTTTAATTTATTTGAATTTGTCCTGAATTCTGTCCACTCTCACTTTACTTATTTTCACGGACATTTTTTTATTTTTAAAGTTTTTCTTAATTCATTCAAATTTTTATGAATTTCCAGAAATTTTCTTAAATTCCCTTATATTCTTATAAATTCACTCCAATTTTACTGAAATCAATGCACGTTTTTTTTTCAATTTTTTTAATTGTTTTGAATTCTTCGCAATTTTTCCTAAATTTGTTCAAATTCGCATGGAATTCTTATAAATATCATCGAATTCTTTCATACTATTTTTAGTCTGAAATATCATTAGTTTAACTCTTCATTATTACATTATTCATTATTATTATTCATTTTTAGTCCAAAAGTAAATTTATTGTTAAATACCAGTAAAAAATTATGCTTTTGCAATAAATAAAAAATAACCATTTTTCTACATTTTCATAGCATTATTTTAATAAAAATAATTATTTTCAAAAACCAAATCTTAACACACAAAGATTTAATTTTGGCCTCGATTTTTGCTTGTTATATTATAAATTTGAGCTTTTTTTACATCTTGAACATTAAATAAAAAAAAATTAATTTGAAAACTCGTTACATGAGAGTGACAGCGTTCATTTTGTACAATAAATGTTGAAAATGGTGTAAATAAATTATTCAAAATATTCAGCATTTTCAAGCTTCGATGATGTCAAAATAACAAACGTTTATAAATTTTCGGTTTTGGAAAGTCACTTAATTTACAAAAGTCATTAATTGAGCATTTAAATCTGTCAATTTAAAATTAATAACATTTGAAGTCAAGAAAATTAAATTTTAAAAATATTTTAAATTCAGTTCTGCTAAATAAGGAAAGGGAACATTAACTTAGTCGTACCAATATTTCAAACCTCACAATAACAATTGTTGAGCAGTTTTCAAAATCGTTATTTTAAGGTTTCTAGGTCACTAAAAAATATAATCGCGAGCCATGCAAAATTTACAAAGCATTTACGTTAAAGATTGACATAATTGATAATAGATTCAATACTTTTACGATGATTCATTATGATAAATTTAAATTCAAAGCTTTTTCGGGTTTCAATCGTGTGCAAAACTACAAAAGTTTTGCACACGATTGAAACCCGAAAAAGCTTGAAATTTAAATTTATCATTGACATAATTGTTTATTGAGGTTTGATTATTTACATATTTTTATATTTTATTCTGGCTTAGGCAAAACTCGTAATTTGCGTTTAATTTTGATTTATGAAAACGCATTCTATTCCTTGAAAGGTTATTTACATTTTTATTCGTCACGTTTTTATGGAAATTATTTTATTTAGAATTTAGAAATACAATAATTTTTAGTCAGATATTTTTTCAATTTAAAATTGTCATAATAATATTTAATAAGATCGTGACAAATGAAATTACAGAGACTCTTTTAAAAAATATAATCAGCTTTTGTGAATTTAAATTGAATAAAAATTACGACTTTTGCCCAAAGCGGAAGGAAAAACGAATATGCAAACAACTACAGTTAAATAAGCAATTTGGACATAATTTTTTTTTTATTATTTACGTTTAGGTTTCGCTTCTGAATATTTTTGCAATGATCAATGGGCCTTTTTTGTGAATTTAATCATTCAAGTTATAGATTGACTAATTTTGAACTTAACTGTACACTTAGAAAGCCCTTAAAAGTGTCTAAACATTTTTTTAAATCAGCAGTTAAAAAATATTGAATGTTCTCATAGAAGCTTTATAGACTTCTGCTCAGAGTAGAAAGATATGAATGTAAATAGTTTTGACTTGCTTAAATCTAGTTTATTCTTCCTCTTGAAAAATTTCAAATAATCCATTATCTGGATTTTTCGAGAAGTTAAAAAAAAATTGTTTAAATTATACCTATTTATTTTAAAAGTTGCAAAGAAGCTTCTGAAATTATTTTCAAATTGTTAAATTCAATTTGTAGAGAAAAAAGTACTTTTTTAGATATCCACTTAAATTTCAAAAAAATCTCTTCAGCCTCTGGAAATTATTATCAACATTTGTTGAGGTGAAAATTTTTAGTTTTCAAAAATCTACAACAATTGAATTTCAAGGAAATATTATATTCTATTTTTTTGAGATTGTACTTAAAAAAAGTACTTAAACTAACTATGACTATTTGAATTCTGTGTTATATTTCTTAAACGGAAAACGTTAAGTTTTGTATTTCAATATGCTGGAGACGTTTGTTTCATTGATTATTATTTAATTGTTGAATATATTATTTAAATAACATAAATGATATTTCAACCTATAAAAATTTCAACCCTAAAAACGAAACAGTTGAATTCATCTCAAAAAAGATAAATTTTTAACAAACTGGATGAATGCTCAACGAAAAGAAAAATTATTTTCACCAGTTGAATTTTTAGCCAGAAAGGATGACACTTTTCCATAAATAAAATAAAATTTTTCATGAAAAAGTTGAATTTTTCAACACAAAAATATAAATTTTCAACAAAATAGATGAATTTTTAACCATTTTCAATAATTTTTTAACGAAGAAAGACGAATTTTCAATAAAATAGTGGAATTCTTAACCAAATTAGATTGATTGGAAACCAAGAGAACGAATTTTCAAACAAACATTTAGTTCAATTATTAACCAAAGAGGATTTAAAAAAAAAAAAAATTTCACCTAAACTATAATTTGAGGGGATAAGTGATTTTGAATACAAAATAAAAATTTCTTTTTAAGGTTTATATGTTCATTTGTTTTTAAGGTTATTATAACCGGACCAATTTATTAAAATTAGCCCAGTTATACTTCAGTTCTAATTTCTAATGAAACTTAAATGTTCTACTCATCTTGTTTATTTATTAAATAATTGAGGGCGCTGATCCTCCACGGATCAATCACAAAGATGACAGAAACATAATTATTTTGAAGATAATATAAAGAAGAATTTAACCAAATTTAAAATAAATTTAAAATTAGAAAACTGGAAATCAAAAGGGTTGGCTAGCTCAGTTCCGTCTCTGGAAAATGGTAGAGGAGCTAGTTCTTTATATCGGAAAAGAAAAAAAAAAATTTAATTAATATAATGTATAAATCATGAAAAAATTAATCATTTTGACTGTATAATATTTATTTTATTATGACAATCTAATTTCTTTTTACAATCTGGATTATAATAAAAACAATTGAAGGGCAGAAACAATTGAGTTAAGGGGAAGACAAAATGTGCATACAAAATGGTGCAATTAAAGAATTTTCTAAACAAAATGTGATCTTCCGTCTCGGTTTTTCAAGACTTAACAAATAGGTTATACAATATTCTTAAACTCACATTTTAAACATATTTTTTGAGGTTACAGGGAAATGCTTTCTTAATTAACGCAGGGGAACGTAGTATAATTCAGGGACTAATATAATTTCAAAATACAATATAACTTGGAACTAAAAGACAAAAGGTAAACTTCAAATATAAATCACCAAACACAATAATTATAAATATGGAGATTTTTAAATAATATTAGGGGACAAAGTGGACAGAATTCAACTAAAATCGGTACAAAAATGAAATAGATTAATCTGTGGGAACCATGTGACTAAAGTTCAACACATTTATAACAATTAAAATATTAAACATTCACAAAATAAACAGATGTAAATTAATCCAGTCAGGAATATCCCGGAAAGTGTGTGCCAAAATAATCTCAAAAAGGAAACTAATCAAACGCAAAACAAAAGGTGCCACACAGTCTCGTATAATATTTCCTTCCAGACAATAAAATTAATTTTCTACATTGAATAATGAGCTGAAACGTTCACAGCATATCTTCAGGAACTTCGTAAGACCACTTTAGGTTTTGAACAAAACTTTATAAGAATAATTGATTACAAAAATTGACGAAATACAACAGATATTTGACGATGCGTCCTACTCCAAAAGCTGCTCGACGAAAGATGAGAGTTCTTCCCCAGCGTCGTTTTCTTCTTTAACAACCGGCTGGATCCTGATTGGTTGAAATGGTGTTTCGTGATTAACGTTACCATGGAAAGTTTAAGCAGTTGAAATAAGGCTCTCAGGGATGTGACTGTAAATGACAATACTCTGCCCACCAAAATGGTCTCTTCTGAATTTGGTAATAATTATTTAAACAATTTGGTCCAAATGATGTTAAATTACTGTTCAAGACGTCCTCTCCGAAGTATATGATCAACAAGCTGACTACTAAATTCCTATTAAGACTCGATCCAAATTATAAATCATATCATCAGCAATGTTACCTGTGATATCCGGGCCTGAGCTACAAAGATCCCAATCACAATACCGGGGATCGACAATAAACTTTCCCAATAAAAGAGATCATGAATTCCGCTCCGAGGCGAATAAGTTATTTAGGAAATCGAGTGTCGGATGAAAACTTGAATCCTAGTAGCATTTCAAGATGTTCAATAAATATTGGGGTACGACCAGAAGGACAGGAGGAGTATGGCATACAGCAGTAAGATTGGCAGGAACTTTCGAATAGGTTGAGTTACTCCAATTGACAAAAGGTGTCCCATTTGCTTCTTGAAGTCTCTCATTAGGTTTGGAGGGATCAGAATTCTTCAGCATGGTCTCTTTTTCGAAAAGTACATAGAATAAAAAAATAAAAACAGACGGAATCTATTCTTAAGCCTGAACTATCTTAAATAATTGACCCGAGTCTTGGAAAACCGCGCGGCTTCTGGATTTGCAAGAGTAAGAGAATGAAATTATTTAAAATGGAAAAACCGAAATAGTCTGAATCTTGAAATTTAAGGAACATGTGACTTGCAAATATTTTGAAACGTCACAATTGGTTAAATAATTCATTTTTATTGTTAATAATACTCTTTTTGAATAATGTTAGAAAGTTGCGTTTTTTCTAAAATATATAACTTTTTGTCAACTTTCCACTTAGATAATTTCTAGAAAGTTGCGGATTTGTAAAAAATTTTAAAATTACTTTGGCTTTTTAGTTATGAAGAAATAATGAATAAGCAATAGAGAGAATAATTTTTCAAACAATATTTATTTTTGTGAATATATATTTCTGAAATAATACAGATATTTGAAATATTCTTTAAACTTTCTACATAGATCATATTATACATGTTAATTTTCCTTGAAGTAGTTACGGAGAATTAAAAGGTCAAAGAAAAGCTGAATATTTCTGAAAAACTCACACCTTTTACCATTACTCTTAGAGAAGGTAGTTATAAACTGTAATTTATTGCATAAACAATTATGTTTGTTAAGTTGTATTACTGATTATCTCACTAAATAAAAAGTGGACAAAAAGTTAAGAATTTCAGAAAAGCTGCAACTTTCTATCAATAATCAAAAAGAATATTATTTTAAAAAGTAATAAATGATTACAAATTATTTGAACAATTACTTTTATCAAATTAATTTTAATATTACCTTATTATAGTTTAAAAACAGGACCGAAATTGGGAAATTTAAGGAAAAACTGCAACTTTCTAGCTTTAATATAAGAGAATATTATTATGAATGATAAATTACTTAAATAATCATTTCTGTTAAATTTAATTGATTATTGCCTCGCTCGGGCTGAAAAGTTGAAAATCAGTTTAAAAATTCAGATGAAACCGCTATTGAAAATAATAAATAGTTTAAATAATTTATTTTAACATCACATTATCAGTATAAAGTAATATGTTTGTATTAAAAACAATTTTTACTAAAAGAAACCTCAGTAAAATAATAGCGTGAAAAACTCGCAATGCCCAATGTTTCACTTATGGGGTTTATTTGGAACCCTATATAAAATTTACAAAAACCTCTTGCTTTCTTATAGGAAATACGTGTTAAACTATATGGGACTTGCGGAACCCCTGCATATTGTTTTTTTTCAACGCGTTTATGTTTTTATGGATTTGAACAAATTTTTGGGCGATATGCATAAAAATGAAAAAAAAATTTTTTGCGCCACCTTAGTCCACATGGACTTTGGATGGACCCCCCGGCCTCCCCCAACTGTCCACGTTGTATATGGGTGGCCCTAAATGAATTTAGATAATTTCAAGTGACTTCGCATGAATTTACGCGAGTTCATGTGAATTCAAATGACTTTAGTTGAATTCAAATGAGTTCAGATAGTTCCGAAGATTTCAAGAGAATTCAAGTGATTTCAAGTGACTTCAAGTGAATTCAAGTGACTTCAAGTGAATTCATGTGACTTCAAGTGAATTCAAGTGACTTCAAGTGAATTCAAGTGACTTCAAGTGAATTCAAGTGACTTCAAGTGAATTCAAGAGATTTCATGTGACTTCAGATATTTCAGGTGATTTCAGACATTTCAGGAGATTCAATTACAAGTGTTCACCTGAGTTTACGAGTTTTCAACCCCTCGTCATAGGTATGGAAATATACGTATTTTCATTGTCTTTTTTATAATTTGAAAAAAGCGCATACTATAAAAAAAAACAATTTTGTTAATTAACATTTTATTGCAATTTGTGTGGGTTTTCCATCAATTCAATTTGTTTATTTTCAATGTTATTTTCTACAATTTAAGCCAAAAATATGCATCCTGGCGAAAAGTAGTTTTGAGAAAATTTGTGGATATAATTTAGGCGAAAAATTTTGTTAAATGAAATGTTATTGTAGCTTGTATCCCTTTTCCAAAAAGGTAATTTTTTTATATTTAATATGTTTTTATAAAAAGAGTTTATAAACAATTTGTAGTTTCTTTTTGGTTGAAAAACTTTCGTCTTTTCAATTTTTTTCGTCTTTTGTGTTGTTTGTCCAAAAGATTAATTTTTTATTTTTAATGCTGTTTTTTTACAAATTTATACAAAAATTACGCTTTATATCAAAAAGTGAATAATAACAAATCTGGAGATCTTTTTAAATGCACCATTTTTGTCTATTCATCTTTTTTCGTATCTTGTATAGTTCGACCGCCAAATGAAATTTTTAATTATTTTTGTTTCTGCGATCAAAATTTGAATTTTCGATTTTTCAAGAAAATTGAAGAAGTTTTCATGACAATCTTGTAGGGTGTTTCAAAATCAAGGTTTTTCTTCTGTTGACTTTTTCCATATCGTGCGCTGTTTGGCTTACAGTTTTCATTTTCGTTTTTTTTTTTTGAATTTTGTAAATGCTATAACTCTGGTAAGTTGTGTTTTATCAAAAAACTCATCGGGATAAATTGTTGGTCTTTCTGAATATTATGAACAGCCATACATAGGATTCTCAAATTCTAAAAAAATTGGTCTCAAAAATTTTGAAAATGCTCTTTTTGAATTTTTATCCAAAATGGCTAGCTAACGAACTTGACCTTCATTTTAGGGCAGTAAAAGAGTATACGAAAGGCCAATGTAATCAGTCAATTCTTTCGAAAGTTATCATGCTCACAGACAGGCAGGCATACATTCATGCATACATGCATACATCCATGCATACATGCATACATTCATGCATACATGCACACATGCATACATACATACATACATACATACGTACGTATAGACAGACAAATTCGTAAAAACTTGTTTTTCGAGTTCAAAAGGTCTCAAAACGTGGACTTTGACACAAACTGGGAGGTCAAATTTTACACAAATCTAACAGGGTGAGGAGGGGCAGCACCGACCGGTGGGGCAAAGGCGACTTTGCTCATAACATCGCTATTATTTAACGTTTTTACTTCTACTTTGAATTAAATAAATCTATTTTATTATGGAGATAGTGTTACTTACTAAAATCTTGAAAATTGACGTTGAAAAAGAAAAATTATGCAGAAAACCGTTTTGACAACGAAAGAGTGGAAGTCGTTCTGTGACATTTTTACTGGGTTTTTGAAAAATGTTGGATTTAATTGACCCAATATTAAAAAAACAACAACAATATGATTAAAATAAAAGAAATCATGCATGAACTTAGTGTTTCTACGTCGTGCAGCTCCTCTCTCGCTTTCCCTCTCACGCTCTCTCTCTGTCTCCGTCAACTTCTCTGTTTCTCCCTTCACCTCTCTATTAGCTCCCTCTCTGTGTGGACTCCCCGTTTCGTTGCAGAAGGTGAGGTGTTGCGGGTGAAGTAAAACACTCCGTAATCCCACAAACACGATATTCACACACTTCACATGCACGTTGAGAGTGGCAGATTCGCTGGCAGAAATATAAAGTTTTAAACGGTAATGGCAATACTTACAGTATGAAAATTTGACATTTTGACAGATAAAACAATATCATATTAAGTCATTATAATAATCGAACTTAATTCAACTCCAAAGTATATTAACTGTCGTAAATAATTGAGGCCTCGCCAGGGGGGCAAGCCCGACGAAAATAATAGTTTACAAGTGTATCCGGTCGGATAGAGCGGGTGTTTTGTATTAGTATGGTAGCAAATTTTGCGCGTAATCCGTCTCTAGTAGAATGTCGAATAAGAGGTAATATCACAGCAATCAGTATTTTTATCAAAAATAACTTATTCTTCTTGCTGGATATGTTCAAAGGTAATCTTTTCAGTACATAAAATACCACAGACGGAAACCATCATGTTTCCTCATCTCCAGATGATTTGATTTTCATAAAAAGCTGCATTCAGCTTTGCCCTCCGTTGTGGGTCTAAGCCGACAAAATACAGGTTGTTAGAAACAATTGAATGGTTAAATGATTGTTTTATTCATGTAATTAATACTTATAGAAATATGATATACAATAATGCAGGACTCCAAATAAAAAAAAAGGATCAATTTCACATCTTATTAACTTTAAAAAAATCATTGACTGTTAACTGGTCGGCGCTGTGCCTCCTTACCCTAGCTTCTCTAATGAGAATGTAAAAAGGTAAAGCAGAAACACAGAAGAATAGGAACGCAGAATGAAAGAAAACTCTGTAATGCTAATCAGTATATGGTAAAGGTTAGAGTGCGATGCTATGCATCTGAATAAATAATTATTTATAAATACGTAAAAAGAGTAAGACGCCATAATTCTAACCAAGTAAAAAGACCTTGATGATGTTAAGAAGATCCTTCAATCGACGTTTCGAGAGTCAAATGCTCTCCTCATCAGGAAACAGGAATCCAAGTCACAAATAAGTCCTTTTATTTTTTATAAAAATTGGTAAAAACCAGAATGTTGTAGTAGAAAAGATTTATTCTCTTACAAAATTCCATCTCAAGTTAGTTCTGAAGTTTTAATATTTTAACTTCGACATGTTAAAAAGTAGTGAGGTCCATTAGTATCACGGACACATTAAGAAATTCTTTGATAACATTCGTTTCCTTCGTTTCCTCAAAACACACGAGGATTTCGCCTGCCTGTCGATGTGATTTCGTCGTGTCCTGTGACGACCCATCTCACGGTTGTGAGTCGTGGCCATGAGTGGGATTTACCGCGGTCCTACTGGGAGTCGATGTCATTATTTTAAATGGCAGTTGCTCCCAGTGGGACCCTGCGGTGGTTGCTAATCTTTAGTTTTTAATTATATATATATAGTTAAAAGTTTGTCATAAGGACAACAGCAGAATTTCGCCGGGAGCAGGTGCTAATCTTAAAAATTGCACTTGATCCCAGCGAAATCGCAGTAAAATTTCAGCTGTAACCACGTCTCACAACCGTGAGATGGGTGGCCAGTCTGCGACGGA
>JAABKJ010008500.1:0-11434 GCA_011634705.1 Andricus grossulariae | reverse complement strand
TCGCGGCATTTTTAGAATAGCAGGTTCCGGTACAACGGCACCAATCAGAATTTGAGTACCCCGCGACTCAACTCTCCTTAAGGATCTCCAGTCTCTCCTACCGCCTATACTGCGCACGCACAAATAACAACACATACGCTGCTCTTCGGATATCGTTCGAACTATATTCAAAATGCGAATGATTAATCGCTAACATTCTCATTCTCTAGCTTTGCGGTCCCGAATTCTCTTTTGATTAAATGCACTGCTCTGCATTTATTCAGCCCGAACTTCATGTAGATATTATTAGAAAAATGCTTCGTTACATCGATCACTTGCTGCAATTTCTGGTTTGAGCTGGCGTATAGCTTCAGGTTATCTACGTTCAAAAAGGATGGGTCAGTTGATGACTATTGTCACTACCATGTATTTTGAACCCATGAGACATGCTATTTAGTGTTTTTTTGAATGAGTTCAACGCTAAATACGAGTAAAACAATAATGTCCAGAAGGAGTCTCCTTTAAAGATACTCGTCGTAATGCTTATTGATTCAATTATCCTAGGTTTGCCATGATCGAAATACTTGATTCTTATACCTCAAGGCATCATCGCACGACTTAGAAAGTCAATAATGCATGAGCAGATTTTGTAAATTTTAAGATCTCAACCCATGTGCCCATGATGTTTGCGTGCTTGTGTCATGGCAACAGCTTCTATGATGATTAGATCCTTATTGTCCCACACGTTTTCACAAGATACTTTTTGTTCTTCTGTAAGGCAGTCATTCTCATCGCGTTGAGAATATACCCTTTCTGCGATGATGGCTGTAAGGAATTTATAAATTGCTAAAAGACAGGCTTTCGGTCTAAATTTAGATGAATTTTAAGCGTCTGGTTTTTTAGGCAACATATACATGAAGCATATACATTGAGCATCATACCCTTAAGCTTAAAACCTGGCATCAGATATTGATGTTTGATGATCTTCTGAAAACACTTTTCCAACGCAGGATGCATACTTGACAGGTGCATGTACTCGAAATTGTGCATTTCATGGTTATTTTGCATCTAAACTTTTTTTCATATGCCCGAAACGTTCGATTTGCTGCTTTCTTGCACTACATATATTGTACTGAAGCAGTCTAACAGTAAGAACATCAATTCTTTGCCGTTGGGAGTCTAGGAGCTCATCTGATATTGCTGGTGTCAATGTCTAGATGTGCCGAGGTTGGATGATTTTAGTAATATGATGTATCAGCTTTTCGGTTTTATTTTTCATATTGACTCAATCGACCCAACTTACTCCTTCCTTTGCTGATATCTATATCCACTTTGATATTTCGTGGTTAATCTTGTTTCCTTCTTCGGGCGAAGACTGAATTTTTAGGCCTAGTTATGCAGCATAACATTCCAATGGCTGATCTACCTGCACAATATCTAAGGGTTTGCATCAGAGTTTCCTTTAAATGTATATGTAGAACATTTTCGTTTAAGGGTTCTATTAGCGCAAACAGATCCTTTCTGATGTTCTAAATGTATAAACGCCAGAAAGCACGACGAAAATTCCTTTCGAAGTGCTGCAGTTTTTCTGGGATTTCGCTGCTCACATTAACGGAAGCATTAATTTCCAGATATGGTTCTAGTGGATATGGTACTTGATCTTTGTTCTCGGGAGCACCTATACATGTTTTGATTATCTACACGTCTCAGAGATATTTCATCAATACGAAAGGGCTGAGCGTTTTTGGTCTGCTCTCGCCTAATACTTCGCCCACTTCTAATCATATTATTCCAGCGCACGAAATTTAGCGAATGCAATGATTTTTGAAACTCCTGAAACATTGTACCTCTGAAATTTCATTGCAAAAGAAAATTTAACACTATAATTTACAGCATGATGAACGAAACTTTTTTCAATAAACAATCTTTTTTAATATCAAATGTGCTGAAAGTCCTAAATTGTTCTAGCGTATTACCACGTGTTGTGACGCGCCAAGTTGACAAGTCCCCTGGTCCCTATGAGTCCGGAACCATTTTTCTATATTTTTGAAATTCATGCATAGCCTGTCCTGAATATATAACACTAGACGCCATCTCATTTTGTCCCATTAGAGTAAACGCACTTTTAATAATGTTTATGGATTTTCTTATTCCTTTTTATCCCATTCCTTTTCGTTTTCTGCCTGTCCAGCATGGGAAACCCTGTCCGTAGCAATACGTTGTTGTGATATGCTTTTATTTAGAAACCCTGTTGAAATAGAGCCCTACCCACGAATCCTCCTTACTGCTAAATTATAATATAACCTTCTTACGACGAGTATGTTTATCTCCAGACTTTATTAAAAGTTCTCGGATTTCCCTAGGCGTTTAGCCAGAGGAGAGAAAAATTGCGAAAACCCATCTACATGAGTCAAGACGGTTTTCCGACTGTCGAGTTTGAATGTCCACACTCGATGTGCCCGGTCTTTCGAGTGTACACAGTCTTCGTCGGCGTCAAACCTCCTGCACGACATTCGTTAAAACGCAGTGACTACACAACCTAGTCGCACATCGCAAATGATCATTCATCCGAGTGCTAGCCACGCTCGGAATGGCTTAGTTTCTGCTACTCTTCGCGAGTCGAGATTCACCGCGAAACTTAGAGGTTGGTTCCTCAAATAGACATCAATGATAAAAACTATTCAATTATGTGAAAGAAGACGTTATGTATCAGTACCCAATTTCATCTAGAAATACATGACTTTTGGTGATTTAGTATTTTAAAATTTGAGTAAAAAACGAAATTGGTATTAAATAATTAATTGGAGAAAATTTTTTGGTACAAATTCCTAACGCTTAACTGTATTGTTTTTTCTTATTTTCTCCTGGATTTTTGTTCAAAATTGTCAATTTATTTGCACTAGGATCGATTGTCAAAAAAACCTAGCCTTGAACCACTGATGACAGTCATGGGGGAAATTCTCTCAATGGGACTCTCGATAACACAAAATTTTGTTGGACAGCAAAATGGTGATCATAAGCGACCAATGAGATTTGAATGTGCGATTCGCACCGTAAGCGTCCCTTCCGCTTTGTTTTCTATACTATACACTATACCACTGGATATTGATAATGCAATATGTTTTCGGGTTGGCACGGGCACATACCTGTCATTTCCTTCTTGCAATAGAATTTCTCTTGCGGCAGGAAAAACGTATCTTCAGAATTCGAATCGTCGGTTCGAATTTGTGGTTGGCATAAGGCGAGTATATCCAAGTTGTCCTAGTCCATATTTAAGTACTTGATCAGAAGTGGGCCTGCCAGGAGGAGACCTGGATCTGGCACGAAGATGAGGCTCCTCAGCAGTGAAAGACCAATTAGGAGAATTTTGTCTGCCAGAAGATGAATTATGTGGATTGGGTGTGCTATTAAGATTTCTGTCGGGCTGTGAACTAAATTCTGCAAGAAGAAATACCAGAATTAATATTTTTTCATTGAAGGTATGTCATGGTGTCCTTCAACGATCTCAAGACTACTGGTGGTTGACCCAAATACATTCGACATAAATGCGGTGGCTCGAGCAACGCGTCTCTAGGAATATGTGGTGATACTAAAAATCGTATTGAAAGAAAGAGAAAAGAGAATTTCTATCCTATAAGACTACATTTAGTTGAGAAAGTGGCCTATTTGAACTGCCAAAGTGACCAAAAGTGCCGAATTTCTAACTCAATATGTGACTGAAATGCATACAAACTTCGTACTAATATATACGCGGATTGATGATGATCCTCCAAGTATAGACAAAATTATAAACCATTATCACTTTTTTAAAGTAGAGAAGTAACTGATTAATGCTATAATAAATAATTTGTCTAACAGCGCAACTAAGCATCTAACTCATTAGAGTTCAAACATATCAGACAGTCGTTTTCTCACAAAAGAGAGTGCTGAGGACAAATATAAATTAAGTATTCAGAGTTTTAGTGTTATTTTATCTGAAAACAAAATCCTTCTTTTCTCCTTTAGGTTGTATTTTTTATATAATGTATTATGTAATCCAATAAGATTATTATCTGTAAGGGGAGCGAAGTAGTGGAAGTGACATAATTGATATCTTCGTAAGCTACGAAACCCTTTTTTGCAGGTCTTTAAAATAAATTTTCTTCGTCCCCTAGGCGAAAGTACGTCATCCCAGCTGCATTTCTATCCGGGAACAGTGGCTTTTGCGGCCTGCTGCAAGATTATTGTGGCTCGCTGACGTAGCAACCTGACGTAGCAACGCTCACTCAGTATTGTGTTATTGTGAACTTAGCCTCCGAAAAATATTTAGCTTGGCAGGTGAATGGAAAAAAGAGAGCATCAGTGTGCAAAAGTTGGGCGGGCGTACTGATGCAGGCCACAAGAGAAAAAGCAGCCGAGCTAGCAGCCGAAAATGCATTTTATCAATAAACATTAATTACTAACTTTCTGCTGGGCATAAACAAAAATAGTATAAGACACACGGCCAGAAATGTGGGAGGCCCTGGCGTGCGTAATATGCGGCTTCGGCTTCGCTTCGGCCTTCATATCACACACGTCCGAAAATCCAACTTTTTGCCTTAGGTCGTAATATACTACTTAAAAGAAGCTTTAAATGACCCTTACGATGTAAACGTTTTTTGGCAGCTTGGCGTTGTAAACTGGGGTCTGTGAGACTCTAGGTTTATTTTTTCATTTTTTAAAGTGATAGGAAAAATATGGCGAAATTGATACAGCATCAATTAACCTTATATTTTATGGATCAGTCGAACAGTAACAGGAACGAGTTTCGTTTTCGAAAAAAATATTGCACTTGAACAATTAAAAATACCGACATAGTAAATTTCTTCTGGTTGTCACAGACCCCCGTTTACAGCGGCAGGGTTGAAATATAATAAAAAGAAATGAGCTTCTATTTCTAGTCACATTATTATCTATTCTTACTGAGAGGCCCCTTTTTGAAGGGAATTATTTATTTTATTTTTAGTATATTTGCAATGAAAGCTTGTTTCTTAAGAAAGATCTTGAATATAATGTGTATCTTTTATTTTCTACTTTTCATTTTTGTTTGCAAATGAACGCACTGAAGTTTCAAATTTGTGCAAATCTCTTGAAATCGGGTGAACTTTGCTAAAGTCCTATTGATATATAATGAATCACTTATAATCTACCGAAAATGCTCGAAATCTCTGCAACATTTCATGATGACATTATTATTTTTTTATTTTTTCATTTCTTAGATGATTATTCAAAAATCTTAAAGGATTGCAAAAAACATCAAGTGATTGTAAGTAAGGCGAAGTTTGGGAAACTATTTGAAAGGAGATTAGGTAAGGAAGGGAAATGGATAGCTGTGGAAGGGTAATCTCGAATGCTCATTGGCAATAAATAGACACAACAGATCATATACCATTCATTCATATCAAAAAATAATTTCAAATCTGCAGACCTAATATATCTTGCCCATTAGATCTCCAAAATTTATTTTGGAGATTTGGCAAGATTAACATTGATTTTTATTAAGTTTGTAAATTCTGGGAAATTTAAAAATAAAAGAATCCAACGACCAAATTTGTGATTTGAAGAAGATAAGAGAAGACGAGGCAACAAAACGTAGGAAAAGGATTTGGAGGTTTTCCTAATATAAATGAAGAGATTCAAGAGTGTCTTCAAATTGTATGGTTGGATTCTTTTCTTTCTTCTTGAATACATTTCCAAGAATTGCGCAGTTAACCCGGCGTCATGGGAGTGGAAAAGTATTACACAAACGTATGGGTGGGTCATATAGACCTGCTTATTAGATACAAATTATACCCGTACTTAATTAATAAAAAAGGTAATATGCAGCTCCGGCTACTGAGAAGAACGGCAACGTCGCACGCATAGTAACCGAACATCAAAACAAATAAAATTGTGCTGGGTCTAACAGAAAAATAAGCTGGGTCTCATAGACCCAATCCCCATACCCATCGTATGGAAATTTTGAATTTGAAATAATCATAGAAAAAATTGTTGTTCATGTATGTGATTAGAGCAGACGTGTATCTGTAATGAATTCGAAATTTCTGCCCCGAGAGTATATATAAATAACAATGTTTTCTATTAATTTTAAAAATACAAATTTTCCATATGATGAGTAATTTTAAATCGTTTATTTTCAAAATTTCAAAATTTATTCCAGGCCATACCAACATGAAAAACTAATATGCAGCTCCAGCTACTGAGAAGAACGGCACTTTGAACGCAAAGTAACCAATATTCAAGCAAAATAAAATGTGCCGCGTCTCACAGACCCACCCCTGATGACGCCAGGTTGTATGCGAATTTTGGACGCAAAATAAGGATTCAATTTATCATTTGTTCTGAGTTTAACTGCTTCAATTTTAATGATCTATGTTTAAAAACCCCGATTTTATTAAAAAGACGTTAATATCACCTGAAACTAATTAAGAATTGCAAATCTTGTTGAAACTATAATTACTTTTGTTTGCAATTACTAAAAACGCTAGCAAAACCGTTAGCTGCTGATAGGTTTTTCTTCGAAATTTAATACTGGGTGCTTGTAGGGAAGATCTTAGCAGATTAATTAGCGCTGTACACGGGAGATTCAATTCTATTTCACCCATAGAATATGCTGTCGATATCTTGCAAGAAGGTATGAATAAGGCGTATGCGGGCAATGGTCTTCTTTGTATTAAGAGAACAGAGAGGGATCCTCCGTGGTGTAATTTTAGTCATAAAGACCTATAAAAGGACACTATACTCTGTTCAAGGAGGCAATCCTCAGAATGTCAAATGTTAAAGTAGGCGGTTAACTTTTTGTCATGTTCAGGGAGCGTGCAGGTTATACTTCTTCAAGAAAGAATCATATGAAAAACAACCTCAAACCTGCAAAAGAGACTGGAAAATAAGACTTACACAGAACATCCTTGGCAAGATATAAGAATGAGATTAAGATACAAGATACCACGAGAGACTCATTTAGGTGGCATTGTCGGGGAATTGAGAATATACCTGACACTGCTTTACTCCGAAGATCTTTAAGGAGTAACTCATCATATAAACTAAGGGGCCAGCCTATAAACCATACTCTTCGGGGGGACCAGCTTTTAGAGCCAGACTGCATTTTTTGGACTTGTTCAGCAATGGGATATACCACATTGACACGGCGAAAGGTTAAAGCAATCTTTGTTCCAAAGTCAGTTATGGATACCTACTATCAGGCAAAGTCCTTTATACCGATGAGCTTGACTGCCTCTCATATCCAGAACAAAATGCAGATTACCAGAACCTAAATTAGCAACTGCAGTGTTTCTAGATATACAGGAGATTTTAGTGACACTCTAAATGAGACTGTATATGCACGTTTCTGCTCAACCAAATAGATTTAGTGACACAGTCGCCGAATGGATGCGTTTCATGTTGGAATGTAAAACAAAACACATTTCACTAAATGGTCATGAAGTGAAGGCGAATGTTTCAAAACGGTGCTCACAAGGAGGAGTTTTATCAACCTCTGTAGTGGGCGCATATCATTGATGGCCTGATTAGTGTTTCAAAGAAATGAGGTTTTTACGCTGAAGGTTACGTAGGCAACCTAAAGATTTTAAATGTAATCAGTGCTCGGTATAGTAGGAAAATGGTACAAAGACCGTTGTTGATCCATTTTCCCCCAAAAACATGGAGATCATGGTTTTTAGCAGAAAAGGGAAACTTCCTGATTGTAGAAAAATGAATTACATGGCACGGTAGCAGAGTTTTCAAAATTAGCAAAATATATTTGTCTCTGAACTCACCTAGAAACTCCATGTTGACGCAGTGATAAAGAAAGTTGAGATGGCTTTCTGGTCCTGCAAAGGTGCAATAGGGAAAACTTGGTGTCCAAAACTCAAGATTACTTACTACATAGATGCAATGACAATCAGACCAATTGATAGCATATGCATGAACAATCTGATATCCCAGTACTCAACTAATCAGTGCTATTGAGCAACTAGAAAGTCTCCGAAGGGTGATATGCCTGGCGATCACTGGTCCAATGATCACAAGGTCAACAGCAGCCGTTTAGGTCAATCTGGACCAGTGCCAACAATTATCACGTCAAATTCATTATAGCTATACAGAATAAACTCCAAAAACTCTACATTCTTGATTGATAATCAATAATATGTAATATAAAAACTTTTACATTTTAATTTAAATGAGCCCATTTTATTGCAAATAATATGTGTATTAGCAGTGCTCTCAATTGGCCGTTATAGTACACACTATATAAATTTGCCATGTAAGAATCAGTTTGTTCTAAAATGTAAAAGATATCATAAATGGTAATATCAGCTTTGATTCAACCTGTAACCGTAATTATTCTCTTAAAACTAAAGTTTTTTCAAACAATCTTGCAAGGCCGAGCTTATCTCAACTGGAAATCAAAATCTTTATTGAAAACTCAATGCGTTTCTTCTATAATTAGAAAAGATGAGGATTACATCGACTGTGGTCTTATTCTTGGCCGGTATCCTTAATTCTATTGGTGAGTATAATATTGAAATTCAGCATAAAATAAATATAATAAATACATTTTAATTAAAATTAAAGAATTGACACAGTACATTTAGTAATTAAAAATTATCACAGAGAGATTTCAGTTGCTCTTTGTGATGCAATTCTATTAAAATCTTTAGAGTACACCTTAAATTATTTGGAATTTCTCCAAGTCTTTTGTATTCTATGAGTTTCAAATTCTCTGGAATGTATTGAATTCTATGAATTCTTTTTCTTTGGAAATTCTATATATTTTTTCAATTCTGTGAATGCTTTTGAATATTTTTAATCCTGTAGAATTCAAACATATTCTCTGGAATTAAAATTTCTTTAATTCTCATGAAATCTTTACTATACACCATGAATTGTTCTAACTTTCTCCAAGTCTTTCATATTCTTTGAACTCTCCTGAATCATTTTAAATTCTCTTATAAATTTAGAAATGTCTGAATTCCTTTCAATTCTCTGAAATATTTAGAGAATTCGCAAGAATTTAGAGAATAGCGGAAGAATTCATAAAATTAAGAAGAATTCAAAGGATTAAGTAGAATCTAGAAAATTTGGAAGAATTTACAGTGTGCAAGTGAATTCACAAAATTCAAAAGAACTCCCAGAATTCAAACAAAAAAATTAGAGCATTCCAAACAAATTTAGAGAATACAAAAGAATTCAAAAGGTTTCAGCGAATTTAAAAGAGTTCCGAAAATTTAAAAGAATTCCGAGAATTCGGAAGAATTCAGAGAATAGAGGAAGAATTCAAGACATTAAGAAGAATTCAAAGAATTCAAAGGAATTCACAGAGTGTAAAAGAATACAAAAACTTCAAAAGCATTCCCAGAATTGAAAAAAATATAGAATTTCAAAAGAATTTAGAGAATATAAAAGAATTCATAGAATTCAAAAGATTTCATAGAATTTGAAATTCAGAGAATACAAAATACTTGGAGAAATTCAAAATAATTTATGGTGTACTGTGAAGGTTTCAAGATAATTGCAAAAAAACTTCAAAAGAATTCAAAGGACCACAAGTGAATTCTAAGAATTCGTTCGAATTCTACAGAATTAGAAACACTCGAAGGTAGTGAAAATAGTTCAACGTGTATTCTAAAGGAAAATATATTTTCTAATAATTTAGTCTCTCAGTTGCCGTGTGAAGTTGCACCGTTGATATTCACAACCTATAAAGATATTTATATTCTATATTGTTCTTGTTAGCACCTATACGGGTCTTCATTATCCACACCTCCCACAGCCATTCCATCAATACGAAGCGGATGAGCGTTTTTGGTCTGCCAAATTCTGTTTCTTCATTCTTGTGACTAGATTCGGATAACTAATTGAGAACAGATAATGATGCTCACTCCTAATACTTTGCCCACTGCTCATTGTATTATTTCAGCGCACGAAATTGAGCGAATGCAATGATTCCCGAAACTCCTAAAAAATTTATCTCTGAACTTGTATTACAGAAAAAAAGTTAACATCCAAATTTACATCATCAGGAGTAAAACTTTTGTTTAATAAACAATCTTCTTTAATATAAAATGTACTAAAAATCCTAAAATGTTCTAACATGCTACCACGTGCTACGACGCGTCAAGTCGACAAGTCCCCTGCCCCCTATGAGTCCGTACCCATTTTTTTTATATTTTTGAAATTCATGCATAGCCTGTTGGAAATATAAAACACTAGATGCCATCTCATTTTGTCCCATTAGAGTAAACGCACTTCTAATCAAGTTTATGAATTTTCGTGTTCCTTTTCGTCCCTTTTCTTTTCGTTTTCTGCCTGTCGGGCATGGGAAACCCTGTCCGTAGCAATGCCGATTTTTAATTTTTAGGTCATATTTTGCCGCTTTTTATTCAAGTCCTGTAGCATTGCAGTTCAAGTGGTTGTAATATGCTTTTATTTAAAGATCTGTTGAAATAGAGCCCTTCCCACGAATCCTCCTCGCTGCTATAATTATCGCGAGTATGTTTATATCCAAACGTCTCTACTTCACTGGGTGAAGTTCTGATAAAATTTTGTTTTCATTAAGATAGATTTAGAATCACTATATGAACTTAATCATATCAAGTAATAAGCCACGCCTGTAGCGGACTTTATTAGAAGTCCTCGCATTTTCCTAGGCGTTTAGCCAGAGAAGAGACAAATTGCAAAAAACCATCTACGAGTGTGCCCAGTCTTCGTCGGCATCAAACCTCCCGCTCGGCATTCGTTAAAACGCAATGACTACAGAACCTAGCCGCACATCGCAAATGATCATTCGTCCGAGTGCTAGCCACGCTCGGAATGTCTTAGTTTTCGCTACTCTTCGCGAGTTAAGATTCGCCGCGAAACTTAGAGTTTGGTTCCTCAAATAGACATCAATGATAAAAACTATTCAATTATGTGATACAAAACGTTATGTATTAGATCCCAATTTTATCTAGAAATACATGACTCTCGGTGATTTATTATTTTGAAATTAAAGTAAAATACGAAATTGGTATTCAATAATTAATTGGAAAAAATTTGTTGTCAGTCATTGCTTACGCTTAACAGTAATGTTATTTTTTTATTTTCTCTCGGATATTTGTTCAGCAGTATCAATCTATTTGCACTAGGATCTATTGTTGAAAAAAGCAACCTTAAGGCTAATCATTGATTAGAGTCATTGGGCTGATTCTCTCAATGGGACTCTTGGTAACACAAAATTTTGTTACACAGAAAAATGGCGGACATAAGCAACCAACGAGATTTGACTGTGCGGTTCGCACCAAATGCATCACTTCCGCCTCTTTTCTATACTACACATATGGTAACGAGGTTTCCCCGAAAACTTTCAAATTATTGTCTGACCGGGAATAGCTCAGGACGGAAACCCTGCTACAAAGATGTCTGCCAATTAGCTGTCAATACCGCGACACTTTTCGCA
>JAABKJ010008499.1:0-11435 GCA_011634705.1 Andricus grossulariae | reverse complement strand
ATGGTTTATTCTGTTTATATAAGAAAAACTTTTTTGGTGTTCAAAATACGACAATATTATATTCAGTGCATTTGTTTACCTCATTGAGACGCATTATTTGGCCTATTGATAAACCTTTTATGGCCCACCGGTACCTATTTATGAAATTAGAAAAAAATGGTTTATTCTGTTTAAATGAAAAAAATATTTAATATTCAAATTCCGACAATGCTATATGTAGAGTATTTGTTCGCATCCTTGAGACGCATCGATTGACCTATTGGTGAACCCTTTATGACCCACTAGTAACGATTTATGAAGTTTCAAAAAATGGTTTATTCTGTTTATATAAGAAAAACTTTTTTGGTGTTCAAAATACGACAATATTATATTCAGTGCATTTGTTTGACTCATTGAGACGCATTAATTGACCTATTGATAAACCTTTTATGGCCCACCAGTACCTATTTATGAATTTAGAAAAAAATCGTTTATTCTGTTTATATGAAAAAAATATTCAATATTCAAACTACGACAATACTATATGTAGAGTCTTTGTTCGCATCCTTGAGACGCATCGACTGACCTATTGGTGAACCTTTTATGACCCACCAGTACCGATTTATGAAGTTTCAAAAAATGATTTATTCTGTTCATATAAGAAAAACTTTTTTGCTGTTCAAAATACGACAATACTATATTCAGTGAATTTTTTAACCTCATTGAGACACATTGTTTGGCCTATTGATAAGCTTTTTATGGCCCACCTGTACCTATTTATGAATTTAGAAAACAATGGTTTATTCTGTTTATATGATAAAAATATTTAATATTCAAATTACGACAATATTATATGTAGAGTATTTGTTCGCATCCTTGAGACACATCGATTGGCCTATTTATGAACCTTTTATGACCCACGAGTACTGATTTATGAAGTTTCAAAAAAATGGTTTATTCTGTTTATACGAAAAAAACTTTTTAATATTCAAAACACGACAATATTACATGTAAAGTATTTGTTTGCGCCCTTGAGACACATCGATTGGCCTATTGATGAACCTTTTATGACCCACGAGTACTGATATATGAAGTTTCAAAAAAATGATTTATTCTTGTTATTATGAAAAAAACTTTTTTGATATTCAAAACACGACAATGTTACATGTAAAGTATTTGTTTGCGCCCTTGAGACGCGTCGATTGACCTATTGGTGAACATTTTATGCCCGACCCGTACCGATTTATAAAGTTAAAAAAAAAATGGTTAATTGTATTTATCTGAAAAAACTTTTTTGATATTCAAAACACGACAATATTACATGTAGAGTATTTGTTCGCGTCCTTAAGACACATCGATTGGCCTATTGATGAACCTTTTATGACCCACGAGTACTGATTTATGAAGTTTCAAAAAAATTGTTCATTCTGTTTATATGAAAAAATATTTTTTGATAATCAAAACACGACAATATTACATGTAGAATATTTGTTCACGTCCTTGAGACGCATCGATGGACCTATTGATGAACCTTTTATGACTGACCAGTGCCAACTTATGAAGTTTAAAAAAATTGGTTTATTCTGCTTATATGAAAAAAACTTTTTTGATATTCAAAACACGACAATATTACATGCATAGTATTTGTTCGCGTCCTTGAGACGCATCGATTGACCTATTGATAAACCTGTTTTTTTCTGGAAAATTAATTTATTGACTGAAAATTTAACGATTGCATTTTTTGCTGAAAACTGATATTTTTTTAGTTCAAAATTCAACTATTTGGTTGAGAATTCATGTATTTAGTTGAAAATCGTCTTTTTTGTAGAAACTTAATATTTTTGGTTCCAAATTTAACTATTTGGTTAAAAATTCACCTATCTTGTTTAAAATGGAATATTTTACTATGAACATCAGGAATTTGAAACGGTTCAAATTGAATTTAATACAGGACCTACATTAATTTGACCTAATTATGCACAGAGTTTCAAGTATAAGAAGATAAAATGGAAATTTCTTTGAATTATTATTTAAATTCATGAATTAATGTATTTTAATAAAATTCTCTTCACTCCTAATCTCATTTTAAAGATGCTACTTCCAACTTTAATTCAGACAACCTTCCATTTTTTCCATTTCCTTCTCTGAATCGTGCAAAAAGTTGAATTTGATAATCGAGAACTGGTAACAACATTTAAAATAATTATATGATTGAGTCATTGAGCTAGACGTCACAATCATGATAGGATAGGTGCAAATGTCATGAAGATTAGCATAGTTAGTGCATACTTACATGGGATTGCCTACGACTTTTTGGAAAAAATATTCTAAACGTAAAAGTAAGTCATAAATGTATAAATAGTAATATTTTTCAAGTGTGAAATGCATTTGCGTAATTATGTTTCATCCTTTTATCGGTTGAAGACCTTTTAGTTTCACGAAATAAAATGAACTATCCAAAATTTTTAATTATAATGCCCAATTCTAACCAAATCAATCCGATACTCCAACCTGAAATTTTTGTATATCTTATTTTATTGTAAATATGCACCAACTATGCTAACCTTCCTGACATTTTCACCTATCCCATGAAAACCATGATGTCATGCTAGAATACTCAATTTAATACAGGTATGAAACATAAATAAACATTGATTGCACAGATCATAGCTAATATAAAATGATATAATATTAATGTCAGTTCTGAATTCCGGTTACCACACAAAAGAAAAATTAAAATTCAATAATGATGTATTTCAATATTGTTAAAAAAATGAGTTTACATCGTAAAAATTAATGAACAAATATTTTCATTGAAACATCCAAATTAATTTTACTTTAGATTTTCATGAAAATTATAATTATAATTAACGTTTTGAATTAAATTCAGAAGAAATTAAAACATATTTACATATAATTGTGAGAATGGAATTGAGATACTCATTCGAAAATAGCACAAACATATAACGAAATGATATTGTTGCAACAGAGATATGTTAAATATGAATAAAGTTTAATCTTACGAATTATAGCCAATAATCAACTACATAACCTTGAAATAAATAATTAATTCATGTTCCTTAATACAGAAACATTATAATTCAATCTATATGTTACTTAATATTGTAACAACACTAATCAGCTGATAATTAATTAATCAGTTTCCAACATAAAAAGCAATAAAGAATTATTTCCTTTGGAACATTTAAATAATGTTCATTTCATATTTTCCGAAAAATTCTCATTGTTATTAACCTTTTACAAAAATTTCATAAAAAATGAAAACCTAATTTTGAAAATTGAATTCAGATACTCATTTCACAACATCGCTAAATCTTACAAAAATTACATAATTGGAATGGAGGTATTTTCAAAATAAATATTTTTTTATTATATAAATTATAGCCAATAGTCAATTACATAACCTTAAAGTAAATAATCAATGTACGTTAGTTAATATGAAAAAATTAAAAATCAATCTTTATGTAATTTAATATTGTGCAAAAAAGTAACCATCTAATAAATAATTAATGAGTTTATAGCATGGAAAGCATTAAATCATTGTTTTCATATCAACATTCAAATAATGTTGATTTTATATTTTTCTGAACATTTCAGTCATCAATAATCTTTTAAACTAATTCGAGAAAAAATGAAAACATGTGTACATATCATTTTCAAAATTGAATTCAGATAATCATATCACATCATCAGAAACATTTTAAAAATTATGTAACTGGAATAGGGGTATTTTAAATATAAATAAACTTTTATTTTACCAATTATATCTAATATTCAATTACATAACCATAAAGTAAATGATCAATTTATGTCACTCAATCGAAAAAAATTGAAATTTAATATTGTGAAAAAAATTAATCAGTCAATAATCAATCAGTCAATTCATAAAATGAAAAGCCTTAAACAATTATTTTCATTCACAAATTCAAATAATTTTCAATTTATATTTTTTTCAAGCTTGAAATTTCATTTCTAAAAAGTGTAATTATTAATAACTTTTTATAGTAATTTTTCTGAAAAAAATGAAACACATGAACATTGTATATATAATTTTTAAAATTGAATTCAGATACTTATTTGACATCACAAATATCATAAAAAATTTGATCATTGTAATAGATTTCTTTTTTTTAACCTATAGGTTAAAAAAAAGAAACTTTCATTATACTAATTATATCCAATATTCAATCACATCACCTTAAAGTAAATAATTGATTTATTTTGCTTGAAGGAGGAAAATTGAAATTCAATATTTATGTTATTTAATTTTGTTACAAAATACACACTAGTATTCCAGAGAAAATTAAAATATATGTGTACAAAATTTCGAAATAAAAATTTAGATACTCATTTAGACTCACTTCACAACATCAAAAACATTTTAAAAAATATGTAACTTGAATACGGGTATTTTAAATATGAATAAACTTCTCTTATACAAATTATAGACTTAAGGTTAGTTTGTAAGAATTAATTTGAAGACAAATTCTGTAAAATATGGATGTTGTAAGCAAGGTAATTTTTTAGGGCCAGCAGGCCGAAAAATAAACGTCTATCTATCAATTACATAACTTTGGGATAAATAATCAGTTTATGTTACTTAATAGATAAAAATTCAAATTCAATATTCATGTAATTATTGTTAAAAAAATTATTCCGCTGATAATTAATTAATTAGTTCATAAAATAAGAAGCGTTAAACTATAACTTTCATTAACACATTCAAAAAAATAATAATTCAGATTTTTCTTCTAAAAATTTGTATAAATTCCCGGTCAAAAAATAAATTTACTTCAAATTCACACGCATTTCAGTGATTTTAGCGAACGCAAATTGAGGGTAGGTTCATAAAAAAAAACGAACTGCATGGAAATGCCTGGAATACTTGTGAAAGTGTTCAGAATTTTTCACAGGTGATACAGCAATGTGCAATTATAAACAGAACAGCAAAAACAGAAATTGACTTTTGTTATTGTTATGAAAAGTTCAAAGAAGAGCACATCAAAGATAAAAAAATAAAATGATTAAATTAATTAATGATGATTAAATTAATGATGATTTTCCGATACTGCTGCCGCCACCGAAAATTGCGGCGACGCTAGCGAAAGTAAGGTGAGCAAAACTCGAAATCCATTGGAAACAATACAAAATAAATTAAAATTATAAATGTTGTCATAAGTCATACGCATTTTGAAAGCATTGTATGCGATTTATAACAAATTTATGCATGGTAAAAAAATCATTTAATTCATCTGTCACATTACATTCATATGTGAATCTCGATATTTTTAGCACGAACAAATAAAAAAATCTGTTTTTTACAACTTTGCTGGTCTATAAAAAAAATATTATTTCGAATGTTTTAGCGTACGTGTTTTAACAATATTTTCAAGAACGAATTAGTATCCGTACACCTACCAACCATGCAAAAATAGGTTTGATGGGCTTTTTTCGAAGCGGGAATTTCAATTTCCCAGCTACACCTTAAGACGTTTATATGTATCCTAAATTTTAATAATTTACAAACAAATATCTTTTACAAATTGAATTGCAGAAAAGATCTTTTTATAGATATATATTAGTCTTCATTATCCAGAAAATTGTAATTCGAATAACTAAAAGTAGACTATGAATTGTAGAAAAGTGTTTACATATTATTTGCGAATCATTCAAAAAAAGGCTTATCACCAATATCACAAATTGTGTTCACTATTCACTATAAATTTTACGTTTTTGTTTTGAAACTATTTTGACGTATTAACTTAATTCAACGAAAGCTTGGAAGATTTCAGCAATTAAATATGCTTTTGGAGAATGACGCAATGCTTTGTAATCTTCAGATTGAAGAATATGTTTCGCGTGTTTTTTCATGAAGTCTATTCTTTTCTCTTTCAGGATAGTAGCATTTTTTTCATAAGCAAATAAAAACACATATGTTGCATTGTCAACATTCAAAGATCTAGATAATTCGGCAATACATGTCACCTTAAGTTTTGGCAAATCGTATTTATCCGCTACTAGATACAGTTTCTCGGCGTATGTATTTAAGTCATTCACTGTGTTGGTATAAATGTATCGTAAAAACTCCTGAAATACGTTTGCTTCTATATCCTCAATTTTCACATAATTTTCTTTATTTTCTTTCATCTCAGTTTGAAACATAGCAAGAAAGACTGAAGATTTACCAGCGAGAATTTCTTTATGAACTTTAAATTCTCTATTTTCAACGAATATGGCAAAATTAGAAAGTGCCGCGTTTTCAAAAAGCAAGGAGCAATCGGTTATTTGTGAGAAATGTAGAGATTCAGGGGTTTTCTGCGAAAAATACAGGGTATCTTTTCTACAAATTTTACTACAAAAAATAATATTGCCGCCAACTTCATTGGCCAATCCATAAAGTCCTGAAATAGCACCTGCGCATATTAATGTAAATTTTTCGCCTTCTGTAATATTTTTTGCATATGAAACATTAGAGAATTTTAGTTGTCCTAATTTGTCAAAGTAGTATAGTGATAATTCATACTGATATTCCCTTGGAACTGGTGTAGTAAACTGTATTTCAAAAAAATATTTTGGTTCGATATCTTTTCTGATTAAGTTAGGTTCGCACTTTACAAATGGATCGTCCAATAGAGAAAACTCGTACAAGGGATGAAAACAGTAAGAATCCAAAAATGCAAACTTTGACGGAACATGATGAATCCTAATAGTACCATTACAATAAACTTCTTTGACGTTCGCGTTAATTATGGTTAAACACTTATTTTTTTATGTCGAAAGAACAAACGGTCTTTTCATCAGTAATGTTACATTTTTAAATAATTTTAAATGATTTTTCAATGATTTCTGTCATGAAAGAATTTTTCTTTAAATTGAATATACTATAGGTCGTTGGAAATCCATTCAGTGATATAAAAAAGTCAGAGAAAAAATAAAATTAGTTAAATACACAACTTCGATATCTTTAACATCGTGCTCATGAATATTTCGTTACAAGATTTTTCATTTTTTTCTTTATATAATTAATACTTTCAATGTAAATTTAAAACTGCACTCTTTAGTAGAGCGAAGTAAGAAAAAAATCTTGAAATCATTAATAATCTTCTGTTCTCTTTTTTAAATTTACAATTGAAAATTTTTTAAATTCAAAACAAAATTTTGCCTTATTTAAAATTGCTTGAAAATGTACAAAAACATGTTTTTTTAGATTGATTCGAACCTGAAATTTCTTCAGCTTGAACCAAAACTTGAAACATTTTTTTTCGTGGTATTTATAACGTTCCAAAATCGCAAAAAAAAATGAAATCTCAAAAATCCTAAATCACGACAGAAGTTTTTTTCCGAAAAAGCAAAATGATAAAATGTTTCTTTGGTTCAAGCTGAATAAATTTCAGGTTCGACATATTGAACTTTTTTCTGAATGAGTGAATATGACTCAATCCAAAAAAACATGTTTTTTCATATTTAACAAAAAATTGTTATATATAACAAATTCGTCATAATTTTTGAACCAATAGGAAATATTTTGAATTTGAAATCGTTAAATTTTACTAATTAAAATTTTTGCTTCGTTTTTGTGGAATTCCAGCTCATAAGGTTTTTTCCCTATGCTCAAACGATCTGATTTGTTCCAATTTTGTATTGGATTAAACAAAATTCTGGCGCGTGAATACATCTTTTTTTTCTAAATATTGACATTCAATGTAACCTACTCAAGAGGTTAATACTTGTTCGACTTGATTCTTTCTTTAATTTTAAGTACCTAATTCATAAATGGTTAGCAATTCTCGACCGAAAAAGAAAAAAACTTAATGCCTGCCTATCCAGAATTCACAAACATTAAACTTTTTTTCAAAGAACACTTGTAAGACAACACTAAGTTTTTTAAGATTCATAGGTAAAATTAGTATAATAACATCTGAATATTCTCTCCTCCTTATTGATTCAACTGTCAAATTTTGACATTAAATTTTTTGAATAGATTTGACTTTCCAACCAATCAGATATGAGGATAAAGCGTAAGGGGAAAAACTATACTGTAATTGTTTTAATTATTATTTAATAATGGCTACACTTACTAATTACAGAGAATTTTTCGCGTAATTCAAATATTGTATTTTCAAATATCGTACATTTAAATAGAAAAGGCGAAGTTTTTTGAGAATAGGGGGGAAAAGGGAAATTTCAAGAAAAAAGGGAAAAATAAGAAAAAAAGTGGAAGACTGTGCACCCTGCTATTACCGATTTTGTGAGGAATTTCTGTGGTGATCAAAAAATAAATATTTTCAAAAACTACAAAGAATAATCTAAATTTAAATTTACTCACTGTGTATTACATTTTTTATATATGCCCATTTCACATTATATTTAATAATGGAAATCCGTTACTGATTTTTGAGGAAATTTCGTGGTGATTGGGAAATAACAAGAAACGAAACATTTTTGATCAATGAAATTTAAAAAAAAATTTAGGAACTCAAAATTTCCAGTAAATTTGGCACTTTAGAGCAAGGCGAATTAGAAAGTAAAAAAAATAATAATCTCGTAAACGGATGAACTGATTTTTATGAACGAAATATATATGCAGGGTGTCCAGCAATTATTAGGAACAAAATTTAAGGTCTTCTCCAGGTTTTCTAGGCCAAGAAATAAAGTTTTGCTACGTCTACTTTTTTTACATCAAATGATGAAATAGCAGTTTGTTATACATGTATTTCATGTTTAAATCTGTCAGAAATGGATATGTTAGTGAATCAAAACGTCAATTTAAGTGAGAGAGGCATCATTGACGAAGAGATTTTGAATTAAGATTTCAACCAAGGTGAGCTAAGATTGTTATAATAGTCAACTATAAATATAAATCAAATTTGACTTGTAGAGTGCGTTTGAATCTTGTTAAAACATTTAGTTGTTTTGTTAGAATTTTTTCAAACATTTGAAATGGAGGAAAATGTTAGACAGAAAAATCAATTAATTCGTGGGCTGGAACATGTGACACTGGCAAATTTAGATATATTGATCTACATAATGCTTTAAGAAGAGATTTTGTCATGTTGCATATGATATTTTGCTTTTTATGGGGCAAAAACGTGAACTTTTTTAACTTAACGTGGCATGAAATTCTTGTTTATAGTCACTGGTAATGTTTTCCTCATCAACTCTGAGGAAACAAGTTCTCTTTCTGATGAAGTTGATAACGTGAACATCATGGGAAATAAAGTGAATAATCACGAATTTCAAAATATCAACGCAGAAATGTTTAATTCCTCTGCTAACGTTTTGCAAGTTGATTCAGCAGGACTTGATGCAAATGAGCCAAAAAATCAACAAGAATCAGTTGCAAGGGAAATTTTTGAAAGAAGTTCCCGGAAATCTTCTCGAAATCAAGAGAATTGGAGAAAAAAATAAAGCGAACAAGTCCAGGCAAGCAGGCCAAGCATACATTTCTAGAAGTAGCAAGAAAGAAGCCTCCGCTCGGGAATTGAAACCAGGATGCAGTGAAACGTGCAGATTGAAATGCAGTAAAAAATTATAGAAGAAGAGAGAATTAAAGTATTCAAGGAATTTTGGTCATTGGATTCGCACTCGAAAAAATGGGACTACCTACTGCGATGCGTAGAAGTAAAGCCTGTTCAGACGTATCAATGGAGAAAAACACACAGTTTGCAAGACGAAGTTCTTGGACACCCTGAGCATCAGCGAGACGTGGTTGAGAACTGCGCTTAAAAAACGAGGAAGCGGAGGAGCTGTTTCAGCTGATGGGCGAGGAAAACACAGAAGGCAATTGCCATCGGTATTAACAAATAGCGTCAGAGAGCATATCATCAGATTTCCGAAAGTACCTTCTCACTGCATGAGAAAAGACAGTAGCCGTGAATATTTAGAACAGAATGTGAAGTGAAAAAAATGTACAGTTTGTACAAGGATTGGACGCAATCAGAAAAATCGACTGAAACCGTCGCAACGGATCGGCACTATAGAGACATTTTTAATAATGACTTTAATCTGTCGTTTTCCAAATCCAAAAAAGACCAATGCGATCAATGTTTTTCTTGGAACCACCTGAGCGAACAAGAGAAAGCTGAAAGAAAATCCGCTCACGAACATCACCTGAAAATGAAAGATTTGGTCAGAAACTGCAAGGATAACTACAAAAAAGAAGCGAATAATGATTCCACTCTATGTGTATCATGCTTCGATTTACAAAAAGTATTGAGTGTTCCTCGTGGTGAAACTTCTTTATAATTTCACAGTCTATGACTGTTCGCGACATGATGGCTTCTGTTACGTTTGGAATGAAACTGTAGGGAAAAAAGGTTCCAACGAGATCGCGAGTTTTGTTTTGGATTATATCGGAAAAAAGTTTGAGAGAGGTGTCAAAAAGTTTGTATTCTAATCAGATAATTGCGGAGGCCAGAATCGTAAGAGATTTGTACACAGTATGTATGTTCTCGCGTCGGCTCGTTACAATGTCGAGATTGTTTACCGATTTTTGGAGGTAGGTTACACCCAAAACGAGGGTGACTCAATGCATGCTCTCATAGAGAGGCGAAGTGAGGACCTCACAATTTCCACCCCCTCTGAATGGGCAAATGTTATCAAGACAGAAAAGAATGGGCAAAACCCGAACAATGATGTAGAGGTAGGCCGTTGATATATTTTTGATTTCAAAAGGATCGGAAACAATCAGAATTGGGAACAGGATTCAACAGGAGAAAAACTTAGATTGGCGAACATTCGCGAAATCAAAACTGGTGGGATTGAAACGCATATCGTGCGTTTTAAGTACGATCATTAGACGGTGATTCGCATGAATTGAACTTGAAAAAAATGAGAGGACGGTTCTTGAACTTGAAAAATTATAAGCTCGATTTAGCTTACGCGAATGTTCTACTCATTTCTGGTGCGAAATTCAAATATTCGCGAAAAATGTGTAAATTCGGCGCTGTTCCATCGAAATATCATGATTTTTATAACGCGCTTCAATTTGCGGAGAAAAATGAAATCAACGAGGATGACGAGTTATATTACATGAAAATTATTTTATGAGTTTCAAAAAATGATTTAGTTGCGTTTCTAGATCTTTTACGAGACTTTTCGTTGCCTTGTTATAAGTATAAAAACATTTAATGTTTTATGAATTATAAATATAATATAAATGTAATATGTTATAAATATAATATAAATTTATGAATCTCAGATATATAAATTTTGTATATCTGAGATTCATAAATTAAATAAATTCGATTATCGAAAACAATGATTTTCATAGAAAAAATACTTTTTTTCTGATTATAATGAACATTATAAAAAATTCACAGCATCTTGGAGTTTGTATAATACTTAACGTGTAGACATGTTTTAATTTTTCATGCTTGAAAAATCGAGGTATAAATTGATTTATTATTTTTAAATCCATTTTGAATTTTGGATTG
>JAABKJ010008498.1:0-11435 GCA_011634705.1 Andricus grossulariae | reverse complement strand
TGTGTCATGTAATGCGCTATACGTTTTCGTAATAATTTGGTAAGTTACAGAATTTGACAAATGAGGTTGTTCTTATGGAGGGGCCTGCAACTTCTTATTAGAACTATTTTTAATTGCTTCAAAACACAATCACAAAAATTCACAAAAAGGACGAAGTATCAACAGAATATTCGAATTTTTAAACAAAAACCTGAATTTCCACGGTAAATTATAAATCTTTGATAAACAAACGATTCATTAACAAAGTGGTTCAACCTTTAATTTAGTAGTTCAATCTTCAAAAAAGAAAGATGCATTTTCAACAAATAAAGTAATATTAGATGTTTAAACCAAAAACGATTCTAAGTATTAATTAAAACCAGTTGAATTCAACAAAAAAGACGAATTTTTGACGAAATAAAATGTTGAACTAAAAATATGAAGGTGAGAAAGAAACAACAGCACCAAAGAAAAATAGAAATACAAGAGAAATAATTTACTTACCATAATATTATATCAGGGTGTTATGAGAAATTGATTTTAATTCTGATTTATAATAAGGGAATTTACAAAAAGAATACTTATTCCAAGTCAGAATTCGTCGCCTTTGGAAAATTCCTTATTCCAAATGATAATTTGTTTTAATTCGAACATAATTTTTTTGTGAAGGAAAATTTGAGAAAATTTGAAAACGTTCCCCATCTAAATTGTAGAAAAAGGGTGTTATTGTAGTAGTGTTTCATTTGTTTGAAAATGAAAGTAATATGACGAATAGGTTACAGTTCAATTCTAAAACTAACTGTTATTCTAATGAATATGAACTAAAATTAAAGGTTGACCTGAAAAATTACCGCAGAGGAGATAAACTGTACTTGCAAAAAAAGAGAATCAAAAAACCTTAAACCATATAATTGATTATAATGCCCATTCATGAAACTTACTTATAAACATAATAATGTTCTTTGATAAAATCTTTTTCTGGGTTATCTAGAATATTCAGCCAGGAGTGGTGTTCTTGACATAAAAACCTTACAGCTTTGAAAAATTGACATTCTACTAAAAGATGGTACACACATTCTGTATTGAAACTATTCTCATGATAGTAGATACAATAACTATCAACATTCAAACTGTAGGTTTTACTCTTGATTATATGTCTAGGTATGAACTTGTTTCTTAACCTTAATCGCGTTATAATTCTGATAAAATGAGTGTTGTTCTTGACAGATTTATCATAAGCCCTTATCCATGCTGATGTATTCTTTTGTAGAGAGGCAAGAGAGAGAAGTTTCCAAGCGCCCTCTATCCCAATTTTTTGAAGTATACTTCTAACCTAGCTAGCTTAGTTGCATTTATCTAGGATTGACTACCTGAGACTCCATATGTGCGTACCATACATTAAAACGCTGGATACAAGAATATCGAAAAGTCGAACAATGGGGCTCCATGAGTTAAGTTTTAATCTATGAATCAGAGAAATCGTTGCTTCTGCAGCTAGGTAAGACTTACGAACAGCTTCATCTTTCGCCCTAACAAAAAGTGTAGATTGGGTGAATCGCGAATTGTAGAGTTAGGAAACTTTCAATTTTTAATTTCTCTCCCATTTTGCAACAAAGGACCCCTGTGGGAAGGGTTGTTCTGCCCAAGCTCGCAGATACCTGACCAGAACGTAGGTCGTTGGTCAGTCTGGTCAGGCTACCCTGACTTGGTCAAGAGCGTCCCGATCACCGGACTATATCAATCTCGGATGTTCCGTTCATAAAAGGTGGGCATTTTTTCTCATGGCCAGGACCACCTTTTCTGTAGATTACTACATTTTTTTCATGTTTATTTCGAGCTTATTTATCGTACAGTAATATAATAATCCTTCAAGAATCTTACGCATTCCAACCAAAGTGTCCGCAAAGAAAGCCAAATTGTTGGCGTGAGCTAAGAGCAATGTTTCCAACAAATGGTCTATTGATACACCTCTGATACCTCTGGCATACAAAAATTCTTGTGAATCAGCAATTAAAAATGTAAGCATTGTTGGACGCAGAACGTCCCCTATTCACGTTAATGTGATTCCAAGCGACTAACAAACTATAAAGTGACAGATGAAACCTCTAGGAAAGCATCCAGAGGCGACTGTTTTCATCTCCAACAATCGTGGCGGCTGTGTAAGCATAACAGTTGTAAAAGGCGATCTGCAAACTGCACCATGCTCCTAGTTTTGTACCTACAAAATCATCAATTATTATTTTCGACATCGTATTGAATTAACGAAAAACATCCTCATCAAATCATTCACTTGCCTTAGCTCGTGGCTGTGATTGAAAAGCAGATTCACCCGAAAACAAGTTTGAAAAAAAAAACCGAATGCTGCACCGACTGCACCATGGAAGAACAGCTGTAGAAAGAATAGTTCTGCCACGCAAGCTTTGAAGCAGATGGATCTTGATTGTTCGTCGATTGTGTGACTCTCAGGATATGCAATTGCGCGAGTACATGTTACAAAAATAGGACTAAAATCTCACTCTACGAGTACTTTTGTAGAGTTGATCCTTATATGCCGTTAAAACTTGCACCCATTGATTTCCATAACATCGGATGAATTTCCAGAACAAGCGATGCTTTAAACCTTTGGTTAATGTGGAAAGAACTTTTTTCGGAAAGGAAAGCATTTGTCATTGGCATCCACGATAGTAAAATCAAGACGAGGAATTACGAAAAATACATCCTCAAGCATATCATTGATGTCTGTACGATCAGAGCTGGTCATTAATTTGCAAAAAAATATAATTCAAGTATTTTTAGATAAAATTGCATGTATTTCAATTTGGATTTCAATTACATTTGAAGGTTCAGTGAATTATATAATGTAATTGGCCCCAATTACAAATCTCTCGTATGTAATTTCTATTTTCTACCAGAAAAAAGAGGTCCAATTATTAATTTATGTCAATAACAAGGCCAAACTAATTTTAATTACTTCTAAGTTATTTTGACGGGAGGGGTGAAGAGATGGTTTGGGGATTGTGAACTGCGCTGTAGTGTTCAGCATTGAGTGGTTTGCGAAGTACAGTTATATAGTACATGACGCTCTGCTGGAGACTTCTGAAATGCTTAAAACTGCTAAGTACAACTACGTTGTACATATGGATGCGCAGTAGATTTCTACAGTGCGTAGGGATGCGCAATGCAGTTATAGGTCAATCAGGGATACATACTAGACTATGAAGTATAGTTCCTTCTTGCACAGGGTCACGCAGTGCAGTTATAAAGTACACAGTGCTGCGCAGTGATGTTATACATCACGTATGGGTGCGCATTCGACTTCAATGGTACATGCGGTTGCGCAGTACACTTATGTAGTAAGAATGGTCGCGCAGAAGTCTTTCACATTAGGCTCATATGAAACATAATTGTACGCAGTACAGTTTCGTGTTAGTCAAGTTGCGCTGTAGAGTTCTTTAACGCATACAGCTGCTCAGTGCACTTCTACGGCACTTGCGGATATAAATTAAACCGATGAGGTACATGAGGGTGCACAGTACAGGTATATGGTTCTAAGCCTGCGGAAGAAATCTTTGAACACATGCGTCTGCGCAGTTCAGTTCTACGACACTGACAGGTGCACAGTGGACTTATAAAGCACATAAGATTATGCATCACAGTTACGTGTAGCCAAAGTTACATGGACTTGTATTGAGCACCCTTATGGGCCTTATAAGTCTGCTGCGCATCCTTCAGTGTTGCCGAACTGCAATACGCATACGCATGGGCTGAAAAACGCCACTGCGCAGCCTCAGTACCACATACCCAAACTGTGCATTATTCAGCACTATTCACTGCAAACCATTACCACATAAAACTGCGTACCAACGAACTACACCGCGCAGCCCTATTTTCGTGAAAACCGTATTTCGCAGCCTTCAGTGTAGTACAAGTATACTGCGCAGTCCTCTCTTCACCACTTTTCACATTTCCACTCTCCTCCACGCCCCACTACTAGACTCGACTCGACTCTACTCTACTTGGCAAAAATACAAATTGCATACAAGTAATTTGTAATTTGATTCAACTAAACTTGAACAAACGTTATTTCTCTTGAATGTAATACAGTAAAATTGGAGTGAAATACATGTAATTTGTCGTGCGGATTTGAAAAACTCTGTGCATAGCTCGGTGTACGATGCTTGCCTCGCTAGAATACACGCGCAGATTTGATTGTATTGATTGGATCATTCACCAACAAATTGCTATGAACACTGGTTTACTATACAGATTTTAGTCTTACTACAAATATATCTGAATCAATAAACTAAAGAACGAACACTATCTCCTTTACTGGGACAGGACTATTTTGGCTGACCATCTAGTCAGACACAATCGTCCATATATCCTCTGGTCAGATAAACGTGTTCACCACGTGAGAATAATAGACTTAAGCGTTGCCCTTAACAATAAAATTAGGCTCCGAGGTACAGAAAAGATCCATAAATATTCGGAGCTGAAGCAGGAGATCCTGATCGTGTGGTGGGTGATTATGATCACCATCCACCCAGTCGTGATCTCCTTTACGAGTACTGGGAAGGTTCATGCGAGATGTGTGTGCAAACTTTGAGAGAGCTGGGAGCTCGAAATTTGCAACATCTAATTCAGAAGACAGTATTGCTAAACACGTGCCGCATCTTCCGGTGTTTTCTGGGCGTGAACAATGAGAGCGGCTAAAAGCGCCTTCTGTGGCCATCCCGCGTACACAGCAGATGACTGTGATAATCACAATTTCAATTTTTTACTTTTTTGCATATGCGATTATCCCTGGGCGTGTGTGAAGTTGTGTTTGTCTCTCGTCGCTTAATATAAATAAAATTAATATTTTGAATTGTCGGTCTCAGTCGTTGGGATTGAAACTAACGTTTTTAAAAAAGATGGATCCCCATGAATGGGCTCTTCAGTATGAATTATGGACCCCCACAAGGGCCCTCCATGATGAATGTTCAAATCCACTAATCACTTGCCGCATATCGCGACCGTGTTCGATAGCGCAGTACCAGGTCATGAGTACCTGTGGGTGGAAGGTGGGCCAATTTGATAAAAATAATAATAATCCCGGAAAATCTCGACTTGCCAGCTTCAGGCTCAGTCCATCGCGAGCCGGACGCAGAAGGCTGTTCTTCTGGGATCATTTCATTTGATCTGTCAATACTGTTCCTCATAACATTCTACCAATATTTATAGCTCTAAAAAAGTGTCCAGAGGTAAAACCTTCATCTTCAACTGTGCCGTCTGCCGCGTAAGGTCATCCGTGACTAGAGACTGGACTATAAGGAGCAGTATAGTACAAAAACTCTTGGGTAAATTTTCCGCTCTTGCTTACCTGCTAGGATAGAAGCAGGATCATTGAAGCAACAATGTCATTCGCAATGAGCGCATTCCGAAAATAACTATAAAATGTGATTATTATTAGTGTTTTAAGACTGTTCATTTATCGAAAATTATAAATAAAAATTGTATAAGAAACGAACAAACAAATAGTTACTGGGTTTATGCATTCTGCGTCAATAATGAACTCTCGATTTTAGATAATGTTTTTACCGAAAGTGCATCAAAACCTTAGTTTTAACCAAATAAACTTCAAAATCGGTTTTCTTATGCCAAAAAACACGATAATGCATATTTTCAATACAAAAAGGGAAAGAAATACTGAAATTACCCATTCAATCTAATACTTTACGTGAAACTTACTCAAAATGTTTCCACACCTCCTCATTGTCAGTTATATTTTTATTCAAAGCACTTTCATTTGCCTTTTTTTAAGGAATTGAATATAAAGTTATATGGTATTAGCAGGATTTCATAGATCTCATTGGATTTCAAAGTAGAAAAGCGGAATATACAAGATTACCAGAGATTACGCGAGACTATCTGGGATCACAAAAAATTGAAAGAATTGCATAGATTACAAGAAATTTTAAAATATTACAAGAAATAGCTCAACATATTTTCAGGGTTCTCTACCTGACTGGAAAATCAAAAAATGACCGGATAAAACTGGGAATTGGATTCAGTGACAGAGATGTTCCTCTCAAATGTACTGGTAAACAAATTAGAAGCAATTTCATATATTTTATTTCTGTAATTCTGAGCTGGAATAGGGAGTAAATAAAAGCAATATGAACAAAAATGTATGTCGAGAATTACAATTACCATGACTTGGAACCGGGAATTTTAATAAAAACAATATGATTTTGAGTAGAGACAGAAAATTCCTGTCAAGAATGATAATTTTGACTTCCAAGCAGGAAATTTTGTACAGAATTATAATCTTACTTGGAAAAGGGAATTTTAGACATGGGATGGGATTTTTAGAAAAGAATTTCAATTATAATTCAGAAGAATAGAATTAAAAAAAGACTCTGTTCAAATACAGAATTATTATTTTCATGACCAGACTCCCCCGTTCTAAATCAGTAATCTTTGAAATATTTTTAAATGTTTCGAAATATTCAAAAGTTGTTTAAAATCATTTAAATCTTTTAAAACATAATCTAGAAGAAAACCAGGAATACACTATATAAATTTGCCACTTAGACGAAGGATTGCGCTGGAACGTAAAAGATTATATAAATTATGATATCAGTTTTAAAGCATTTGATAATAAAATATTTTTCCTTGAAACTAACTCTAATGAAATGTAAATATTTGAGCAGAATCTCAAATTTCTGAAATAATGATCGTAAGATATACTATATAATCTGATGAAGAACTGGAATATTAATTTGCTAAATTATTGATATAAGTCTCCCTTAATACACTGATTAGCTTTTACAATAATTAAAGAGGATGAGGATTGGTTCTATTTTCGTCTTGTCTTGGGCGTTTATGCTCAATTCTATTGGTAAATATAAGAATATAATATACCTATAATTTTATGTACGTTTTCTAAAATATAAGCAAATTATAATTTAGGCGATTTATTCTGAATTTCATGGTTTTTGCTGTTATTGTAGTGGCACAGCAAAAGGAAACCATGTCTCTTGATTTTGTTCATTGTTGGTTCGGCTCCACGTTGGGCGCCAAAAATGCATGCACTACAAATCTTTGACAGGTCAACTTAACTTGATCGTCAATTGGATTTGCAGATCAAATAATAACCTATCGTGGTAGATTTAAGGAAGGGGGGAGAGCACATTTATATTCAACCAAATAATTCAATTTTCAAGCCCAAACGACAAATTTTCTAGAAGATTTTTTCATGCCAAAATGTTAAATTCCTAACGAAAAGATTGAATCTTAGCGAATTTTTAACCAAGAAGAATAATTTACTGCATAAAAGGCGAACTTTGAATCAAATATATGGCATTTCAACCAAATAGTCAAATTTGTAACCAAGGAAGATCAATTTTTAGCTGAAAATGGAAAAGCTAAATATGCAGTAAACAAAATTAATTTTCACAAAAAGGAGGAATTATCTGAAAGATAATAAAATTTTTAAACAAAGATCTGAATTTTTACCTGAGATAGTTAATCTTTGAAGAGCAAATGATTTATCAATAGAGTGGTTCAATCTTTAACCAAGTATTTCAATCCTTAGCGTAAAAAGATGATTTTTCCAATAATAATGTAATATTAGATATTTGAGCAAAAAACGATCCTAATTTGAAACTAAAACCAGTTGAGTTCAACTAAAAATATCAGTAGGAAGCAGCAACAAAACAGGAAATTTAATATATAGGATAAATAAACTACTAACAAGAACATTATATTAGGATGGTTCATCATTCACGCAGAATGCGTAAATTGAGTAATTTTTTGCTTGTTCATTTCGCATACAATTTTCATGTATAAATTTTTATAAATTGAAGACCCATGAACACAAAGTAAATAAAAGACTGAGAGTCAATTAAAGAAATATAAAAGAAAATTGACGTCAAGAATTGTAATGATCGTGACTCGAAACAGGGGATTCTCGAGAGAAAAAATAATTAGTAGCGACGTCCAATTTTAGTAAAGAAATATAACTTTTTGCTTGGAACATTGAATTTTTGCGAAGAATTATGATTTTCATTCTAATGACATGTAAATATCTGAACTGGACAAGATTAACGCCTACAATATATAAAATAACGACTGTAAGATATATGTATGTAATCTGATAAGGAACTGGAATATTAATTTCTTAAATTTTAAAATCAAGTGTTCATTAGTACATTCATTAGCATTTCGTCTGATTAGAAAAGATAAGGACTGTTTCTACTTTCGTCATGTCTTTGGCGTTTATTCTCAAATCTATTAGTGAATATAATAATATCATATATCTATACTTTTTTGTACATTCTTCAAGCTAAAACCAAATCAAAATTTTTGCGATTTGACCTGAATTTTATTCCTTGTCGCTATTTTGTTTCAAACTTTATTTGAGTTCGTCAAAAATAAATACAAATATAATGTGAATTCATTCTGGGAAAATTCATAATGTGTGTGTTAATTAAAAATAGATTACGAAGCGTCCCATATGATACGGAATTCGTATGTGAGCATGTATACTGTATACTTGATAAAAATACGCCATTTATCATTGCGTTATAAGTTTTTATGATAATAAATAATGTTGAGAAATTGAGCAAATAAGGTTGTTCTAATGAAAGAGCATAAAACTTCTTATTCAAAGTATTCTTAATTTCTTTAAAATAGTCTTTTGTGACAAAGAAGGTAATTTTTCACTAAAATGATGAATCTTTAACGAAAATTTTATTGTTAACGAAGAAATACAAATTTCGAATCAGTAGTTGAATTTTTAACCAGAAAGATTAATTTTCTAGCAAAAAACGGTAATGAAATTAAAAAATGGAAGTGCAATTTTTGACTGAAATTAGGAATCTTCAGCCACAATTTTTCAATACACGAAGATGAAGTTTCATACAAGAAGATCAATTTTCTATCAGTAAAGAAATAGATGAATTTTCAGTTAAAAAATTAATTTTTAGCCAAAAAACATATTTTTAACAAAGTAGCTCCATTTTTAGCCCAAGAAGAGGGGACTTCAACAAAATACATATAGTTTTAACCAAATGGTTGAACTGTCGATAGAAAAAGCTCTATTTTCAACAAAAAATGTAATGATTAAGTTTTTATTTCATAAAATAATTTTCAACTAAAAAAATGTTATCAAACTTCCATTACGTAGGTATAGGCAAATAATTAATTTTTCAAAAAAGGTTTTGAATTTTCAACTAAATGTATGAATCTTCAGAAAAAAAACTGAATTTCCAACAAAATAGTTCAATGATACACTTCCAAACAAAAAGATTATTTTTTAACCAAGAAAATTCATTTACGACAAAAAGATCAATTTTCTACTAACAAAAAAACTCGAATTTTAAAGAAAGTAGTCCTATTTTCAACAAAAGGGATTAATGTTCAACTGAAATTATGAATCTTGAATCAAGAAAATGAATTTCTGAGGAAGTAGTTCAACTTTCAACAAATCAGTTGAATTTTTAAAAAAGAAAGCAAAATATTCAGCCAAAAATCAACAGTAAAATTTATAGCTAACAAATTAACTTTCAACCAACACTGATTATGTTCAATTGCATTAGTTAATTAATCAGTTAATTTTCAGTTGCAAAATTGGCTGAAAATATTAAATTCTACTAAAAGCGGAATTTCCAACCCAAACGGATGAATTATCAAGAAAAGAGTTAAATGGTCAAGCAATAAACACTTCTAATAAGAAAAAGGAAAACTTCAACCGAAATGTTGAACCTTTTATCATGACGTTTGAATTCTCGATGAAATAATTAAATTTTATAATCAATACATGAAAGTTTTAAGCCCCAAAGATCAATTCCCAAACAAAAATACAATCCTAGACTTTTCATAAAAAAAAATAAGTGTCAACTCAAAGTTGGAGTTTTTTTTTCGGGTTCGAATTATTTAGTTCCCATTCATGCAAGAAGCAAGTAAAAGGGAAAAATAGAGGTGTTTTTCAAGAAAGGAGAATAGGGGAAAGAATATGAAATCTGTTTAGGAGAATGCACAAGAAAAACCTTTCCTCCCTCTTTTTTTTCTCTGTTGTAGAACTATCCCTGATGAGCTGATAACACTTACTTTTAGAAACATATTTCTCTAGTTTGAAGTATTTCTGAGCAATTTCGTTACACAAGTTGACTTTTTGGAGTTTATATTTTTAAAGATTTTTTCTAAATTAAATTTTCCGTCTCTTGTTGCAGATGTGAGTTTACAGTTAGAGCGTTCACCTGATGGCGACTCTACTCCTGGTGTTCCTCGTGGTGGAACTTCTTCTTCTCTTAACTTGACTCTTTCTCTTGCCATACCTCATTCGGATTCACCAGTCAGGTCTCCTCCTCCTGCCGAATCTTCTCTTCGTGCCAGGTCTAGATCACCTCCTACCATTCATTCTCCTTTGCGGCTGCGTGGACTTACAATTGAAGAACTTAAATCAGTTCGGCTTATTCCGCACGCAAATCCGAACCGGCGATTCGAAATTTGTAGATATACTTTTCCTCGTGATGCACCAATTCAAGTTAGAGGAAGATATCAGGTCCTAGGACCCATGCCTACCGGAAGGCAAACTGTATTATCAACGTCCAATGGTGAAGTCTTTGCAATACTGGTCGAAAATAACAGAGAACTACGTGGAATATATACATTGATACATAACATGCAAAAACGGGCAAAAATAAACATGGACAGCGGCGAGGTTAAAGAGATGACCGAAGATGAAATCGAGGAATCTCCCTCAGGCAACCATCGACCAATCCGCAGCCATTTTCAAATAATACGGGTAGGCGACTTCCGACCACAAAATTATTAAATGTTTTTCGTACCCTATAAATAAAATATTAGAGTGGCCGAACAACTTCATTCTCGAAATTCCTTGACTTCCTGATATTCCAAAGACCAATTTTTCCTTTTCCCTGCCTACCCGAGTCAAAGTTTTATATATCGTTCTAAATTCCTTATACTTATACATTACTGGTATTCGATATCGTAGAGAAATTAAAGCGAGACTTCAACTCCGAAGTCAAAGTTAAAAGTTTCGTTTCAATTTCCTTATACTCTCCATATCTCATAATGAAGATTCAAGCGAAAGTGAGGCGGGAAACGATTGTGTAATGAAAAGAAAAGTTAAAAATCGAGTTGAGGTGAAGGTAGGATAACCCGAAGTTAGTGTGAAATTATTAATTAAATTATTTTGCATTGATCTTTCGTCTGAAAAAAATTCGTTCTAATCAGCATATCAAAATTTCGTTCTAAAAATAAATTTTTAAGTAAAAAAATAAATTTTTCAGTCCAGAAATAATTAATTTATCAATGAGAAATCATTAATTTGATTATAATTTTACTTGAGAACATAAAAACGTCATTTTGTCTCAAACTTTTGCTTCTTCGATTCAAATTGACGTCTTATCGGAACTATCATTTTTTTATGAGATGACATGGAGGTT
>JAABKJ010008497.1:0-11435 GCA_011634705.1 Andricus grossulariae | reverse complement strand
ACATCACTACTTTACCACCGAGCAATTCACGCCTACCCCGAAAGGGAAACGGCTTAATGATATAATAATAATAATGTGTAAACCCATTTTCCCAGCAATAATCTCAAAGTCTTTGAAATTTTTCGAAAATGTGGTTAAAAAACCATCTTCAATCTATTAAAATCTCTAGTCTCTTTGCTTTTATTATTGTATTTTCGACTTATCTGACCAATTCAGTTGCGTACATATTTTTCAATAAAAAAAAGATGGATAATGGATAATAAAAAGAATCTGTTTCCACATTTGTCTACTTTTTAAATAAAAATTCTGATGTGAAAATTGTATAGCTCTGTCAATCATATTTTTTACAATCCCAATTTTATTTTCTATTGGGTGATTCGAAAGGAAACTCAGTGTACGTCCTGAAAAAGACGATTTCGATACCAATAAGTGATAATTTGACCTTAATTTATTTTATACAAATCTTTAAAAAATAAGTTTTCTATCTTTTTCTATTTCTAACGTGAATTTGAATCTGGGGTGTATACTGCTAAAAGCATTTAGAAGTATATCACGTTTGCTTGCGTCTACACATAGCACTGAGTCATCTACATATCTAGCATAAAAAAGACATTGAAAGCCAACCACTTCTAAATTATCATTAACTAAATCTTTCATTTTTTAAAACTGTATTTTCTAAATCTTTTATGGCTATTTCAACAAAAACAGGTGAGAGAACCGACCCTACAGATGTTCCGAATTGCTGTTTATAAAACTTCCTATCAACTTGTAAATAAATCGAGTGAAAAATGAAATCAATTACTTCATTAAATTGATTATATGGAATTCTTGGGTGATTTTTAACAATTTATATTTAGCAGCTATTTATTTAGTAGTTTCTTTTATTCAAAACTTCACAGAAATTAAGAAAAAATCTAATTTTTTTTCAATCTCTCGTGAAAATTTGTTTAAAAATTAAATTACAGAAAATTAGAACTTTTATCTATTATTTGGACAATTTTCGTACTTCTTTTGTATTTTTTTATACAAAAAATTACAAAATTCGTCAAAATAATAGAAAAAAGTTGTAATTACCTAAAATTTTTGTTGTAATTTATTTTATTTATTTGTATTTTCCTAGGTCTTTCATTTTCTAACATTTGTATTTTACGCTATGCCCAGGTACAGAAATATTAAATTTCTGCAAAAATTTCAAAATTCAGATTTTTTTTTTTTAATTTGAGTTGTTGACAAATTTATTAATTTTATAGTTGCTAATTTAATACTTACTTGCATTTCGTGCAGGTGAAAAAAACGGTCTGCCCTTCATCTGCTGATCTTAGTTGCAAAGTGGCATAAGACATTTTGTCGTTTTTACACTGTGGACATTGTCGTTCCACTATTGGGCCATCCGGTTTTTCCTCATCTTCGTCCTCACGTTTGGAAGTTTTGCAAGTTTTTCTGTCTATGAATTGAACACTATAAGACATTTCCATTGACCCAAAAACTGTAAAAAGGAGAAAGAAATAATTACAGGGTGACCGCAGGTCAGGGGAAACCTGGAAATCAGGGAGAATTCAGGTATTTTGATAAAAAATTGCAAAAGTCAGGGTATCTGTCAAGAATAATAAACAAAAAAATTATAAATTTAAAATTGTTTTATTCCATTTATAAAAGATTCTATATTGAAAATACAGACTTCACTCTTTCCCCCATTCCCCTCTTTACCCCCTTTTTCGCTAAAATGCGATCTGAATGAATAGAACCCAATAAGAAAATCCAACTATTTTTGGTTGACAGATAATTCTTTTTGATGGAAAAGTCTATTATTATGTTTTTGGTTCTGAATTCATCTGCTTTGGTTAAACATTGTATTATTTCTTTAAAAATGTAATTCTTTTGGTGAAACTTCAATTATCTTGTTAAAAAGTCATTTTTTGTTTGCAAAAATGAAACTACTTTGTTCAAAATTTGTCTTTTTGGTTGGATGAAAATGTTTTTTATTTAAGTTAAAATATTTCTTGGTAGAAATATAAACTATTTTACTAAAAATTTATTGTTGAAAAAAAAAATTAGTTGTTTTTTTTTTAGTTAAAATTACTTTTTTATCTAAAAATGAACCTATTACATTTTTGGTTAAAGTTACTTTTTATAAGTTAAAAATTCAACTATTTGGTTGAATATTCATGTATTTAATTGAAATATTGTCATGGGTAAACAATTAATCTTCTGTATTGAAAACCCATCTTTCTGGTTAAAAATTCTCATAATTTGTTGAACATTAAATTATTATATTGAAAATTCATCATTGTGGGCTGAAAATGTAGCTATTTGGTTAAAAATTCAATAATTTTGCTTAACATTCAATAATTTTGTTGAAACTTCAACTATTTTGTTAAATGCAGCTTTTTTGGTACAAAATGAACTTTTTTGTTGAAAATTCAACTTTTTTGGTTGAAAATTTAATTACTTTATTAAAAGTTGAACTATTTCGTTTGAAAATTCGACCCTTTGGCTGAAAAGTCACCGCTCTAGGTTGAAAATTCAATTATTCAGTTAAAAGTTGAACTATTTTGTTTAAAAATTCTTCTTTTGCTTATAGGTTCAACTATTTTTTTGTAAATACAACTATTTTTTATTTAAAATTTAACAATTTGGTTTAGAATTCATCTTTGTAGATTGAAAATTCAACTATTTGGTTAAAAGTTGAATTATTTTGTTTGAAAATTCATCTCTTTTGCTTAAATGTTGAAATCTGAAAATTAAAGTATTTTTCATTTTTGGCTGTGGTGTATGAAAATGTTAGTTACAAGATTAACATTATGTTCTTTATATATTAACGGTCAGGAAAAATAAAATTTTGGCCAGGGAAAAGTCAGGGAATTATATAAATGAAGTTTTTTAGCCACGCTGTAATTAAGATAAAGTTCTTGGGATAAATTACTTTGATTAAAATATAGCATAACAATTGTACAAATATTATCAAGTTTTTATCAAATCTCTTATATCAATTGTCTTTCATTCTAAAATGTATTTCTTTAGGTTTTGCAGTGTAGAAACAAATTGTAGAGTGACACAGCATTTACTACTGCGACATTGACACATTTTCTGCAGCCTTGCGCCAAAAGAAATTATCAGTCAGTACGAGTTTCCGGTCAAATCATTAAAGCTGTTTTAAAACGTGAAATGTGTAATTTTGAATGATTCAATTATAACTTAATAAATCAATTAATACAAGTATCGATTTATTTAGCTGAAAATAGTTTCTACTTTCATGTATTGGTTAATTAAAATGCCTTAAGAGATTATTTGGAAGCAACAAAATCGACTTTTTAATATTTTTCCAATGGTGTTTTAAATTTCATACTGATTCATAATAATTAACACTATAAAAACACCAGTAAAACACTGTGTTCTGATTTTTGGTTTGAAAATTCGCGCTTTTAAATTTATTTTAAGTTAGGTGGGATTGTCAGGAAGGTTAGTAAGTCCATATTCTAATCAAAATATCTTTGTTCTAATTCTAAAATACACGTGCTACGAAATTTCGTTGAAAAACTATTAATGTAAAAGCAAAGATATTATAATATATTTGGTAAAAGTGAACATTAGAATTTTACGATTAATTTTGTTAGAACTGTCAAGTTTCGTATCGAATGAATTGTCACAAAATTGTGCATAGGTATTTGATATTTCGTTTTCGCACATAAATCAAATAATTTTTTTAACGTGAGACGTAGTAATTACATTAACTTTTTTTGACATGAGTTGATTAAAATAACGTAAAACTGAGCCAATTTACTAGTAACTTTTGAGCCTGCTTAGCGTTGAAAACCTAGAAAACGTAACCTGTAAATACTAACCTTTTTCGGGGTCCCATGATCTCTCACAGGAATAACAAGTAACTCCTCCTGTTTCAGGGCATAATGGTAAAATAGTTCCACAATCCGGACAGAAACCTGGTGCAATTGAAAATGAACCGGATTCCTTTTTAAACTCCATTTTTGGTAAAAGTAAGTAAAACTTTTTCGAAATCAGAATATAGTACAAAAATGACAACAATGTAAACTGATGTAAACCGTGCTACGGGAGTGCTAATTGGAGGGAACGTGCGTGATCGAACCACGCATGCGCACACGTTCCAAACGTTCGGAAAAACAATTATTTGAATTTCGAGCTAAATCAAATCTTACATTTCTTCTTTTTATAGAAATTTTTGATATTTGAAAAGTGAACAAAAATGAACAGAATTTGATGGTCATTAAGTTTTGAACAAATAACTCCTGTTTCAAATTTAATAACGTTAAAATATTCAACTGGGACTGTTTATATACCTGATTGATTACGCAATGCATATGTACTTATTTGAAGAGTCTACATAATGACTTTTAAAATACTAGTTCTTGCCTAGAGAGGGCATAATTGCTTTAAATTGAATGAGTCGTAAACAATAATTCATTCAAACTATATCACTCAAAGCGAAAGAGTAAAGAAGAATCAAACCAGTAAGTGTATAATTACAAATGATTTTATTTTTATTTTTTACAACTGAAAATTTGCAGTAGATTGTGATATTTGTATAAACATTAAATGAAAGTAATAGTTCTTTTAAACCTGTACAATTAATTATTTATTAAGTGAGCAAGTGTGAATTCAGTTATATAAAGAATCAAAATAAAAAGTAGAAAAATAGTGGTCCTGTTAATATTTGTAATTTTTAGAGTAATTTGTCCACTTTTAAAATTTGGTTAACTTTTATTAATGTTATTTAAATACCTAAAACACATAAAAACCTCGAATTTAAATCAAATCTAAAGGGATATTTTATTTCACTAGAAAACAGACGTGCGCGCTACAAGCCCAATTTTTTGTCTCACGTAATAATTATTAAATTGAAAAATAAAATTAATATTAATAGAACATTTTTGTATTCCATAGTATCTATTGTCCGAAACAGTAGAAAATCAAGAAGAATATTTTTGATAATTGATGAAAAATTATATCTTGTCTTCACATTTAAGTTGAAATATTTTTGTACAATATGTAAAAAATCGAACCGTTCTTATTAAGAATTGTAAATTTGATTTTCGAAGTAAAATTATTTTTGTTTAAAATAACCGTTTTTCGGCGAAAAACGCTAATACATCTCGTTATTGTTTAAATACTGTAAATATTCTTTAAAATCTATTGATTTTTTTCAAATAACAATTTTAGACGAAGAACAGTAACGAAGCATAACAAAAAATTGTTTAAGATTGTAAATTTTCTTCCCAACCTAATTTTTCAGTTTGAAACAATCGATTTCCTGTGAAAAACTTTAAATTATCCCGTCATTGTTTAAATTATGTAAATATTCTTTGAAATCTAATGATTTTTCATTATTAGCAATTTTTGACGAAAATCCCTAATATAGCATAAGAAAAAATTGTGTACATTCGTAAATTTTCTTTATAACATAATGTTTTTTTGTATAAATAACCATTTCATTTGATAAACGCAAGCATAACCTATAATTGTTTAAAAATGTGTAAACTTCTTTGAAATTTAATGATTTTCTATTAAAAGTACCGATTTCCGGTACGAAACACGGCAGTAAAACCAAAAATTGTGTATTTAAAGATTCTGAGTTATAATCTGAAGAATAATGTTAATCTGAAAAATCTTACGACCTTTTTATTAAAAATACCAAATTTCGATGAAAAATACTTACATATCGTAACCAAAAATTGTTAAAAATTGTAAATCTTCTTTTAAATTTACTGTTTTTCGTTTAAAATAACCGATTTCCGGTGACAAACATAATTAACATAACCTACCTTCTTTGAAATCTATATATCTATATTTCCGGTGAAAACCGTTTATCTGACCTACAATTGTACCGAAAAGAAATAATCTTCTTTGAAATCTAATGATTTTTTTTTCTAAAAATACCGAATTCCGGTGTAAAACGCCAACATAACCTAAAATTGTTAAAAGTTGTGAACCTTTAAAAACTAATGACTTTTGTTTTAAATGTCAATTTCGGAAGAAAAAAACGTTAACAAAACCGAAAAAAGTAAATTGCTGAAAATTGGTTAATATTTGAAATCTAATAATTTTTTATAAAAAATACCCATTTCCGGTTAAAATTGTTGAAAGTTGAAAATCGTTATGATTTTTTTAAAGATGTTCATTTCTGGTGAAAAAACTAACACTGCCTACAATTTTTAGAAATTTAAAAAATTTGAAGCCTTATTCGAAACTTTATGATTTTATATTAAAACTCATATTTAGACTAATATAAAACATGTATAATATTCTCAATAATTCATTAAGTAATTTTACAGATTTAATTTAACAGTACGAGGGAGATTATATTTGTTGTTTCAATTTTGAATTTTTTAAATTTCCAATTCAAGACATAAAATAACTTCAAGAAATGAAAGATGATTTTATTTATAATGATTTTGCGAATATCAAGTCATGAAATAAGAAATAAAAAACGTGTTGTTTTTTTACCTGTTCGTGGTTTTTTTACATAAGTATGATTTCATTTTGAGACAGACACAATTTTTCATTATTCTTGTATGATATCATAATTATATATCAATAATAAAACGTCAACTTTCACTTCGGTTGATTTGTTACAATATTTTTTTAAAATAATTTTTCAGCTGAATTTGACATGACGTACGTTTGATGTATACAATCTGATTAAAAGAGATAAGGTAAGATAACAAATATTCCCGTTTTCATGGATTGAATCCTGGTTTGAATATTTTTAACTTGAATACTATGTTCAACTTCTCCACATTTTTTGTTTGAAATTACTTTTATTTTAAGCAAATGATTTTAAAAAACTCAAAAATGGGACAGTATTAATTATGTTAATAGTTTTTTCTTTTTTCTTCTTCAGAAATACCGTTTGAAGTAATAAAGGTAAGAAATTAAAATATATGTTTCATGTTTGTCTTGAAATGTTTTCTTATCTACACATGAAGAGTGCACGAAATCACTACTATTGAAATATTAGTTTTCACCTGAAGAAGGCATAATCGCTTCAAATGTTCCACTTTTTCCAAATAGATGTTTTATATTAAAATAGGTCCAACTTTTCGATATATTTTTTGTTTTAAAATATTAATGTATGAAAGAATATTAAATTGCTTATACTAGGTGTAAAAAAATGTTGTTTAAGAAATTCGTATAAATTTTCAGAAATACATTTAACAATGGTATCAGCAATGAGATTTTTTCAAGTTCTAAGTAGTTTCGTTGCGGGAATAACTTTGATGCGACCAGTAAACGGGTAAGATTTATCATTTATTTCAATTAATAATAGATATTTACATCAATTATAATTATAGCTATAAAACTGTTTTCCTTTATTTTATAAGAGATTCGAGAAACTTTAAAAGTACACTGGAACCTGGATTTGTTCATGGTTTCGGGCTTGGCCAGCAGTAGCCTTCGACACAAATCCAGGGACTCCGAACGTAAACAGTCAGGGTCGCATGAACGATTTCTGTTGGATTTGGGGGCATGACGCAACCTGACGCAACTAACGCGCTGAGAGTGCGGCCCTCGAGCTGTTACTCACGCTTGACTGACCGGCCCCGCGGCTCCTCTCATTGCGAAACTGCGGAGGCCATCAGTTCTAGGAACGCACAAATCCAGTTTACGCAAATCCAGGTTCCAGTGTATTCATATTTCGTAGATATTTTTAAGATTTTACTTTCTTCTTTTGCGCGCAGTTTAGAGAGGGGTGCCAAATCGTTTATTATGACCAATATGAACGCCAAAAACGTGATCAGAGAGTTTGAGTTCTACGCAAGTGTTGCGGAGGAGGATCATAAGAATATTATTATGCAGTAATTAACAGTCGTTTATGATAAACGCATGTAGATTAGCTGCACTCTCATTATCTCTATGCACAGATTAATCATAAAGTTCAATGCACCCACTCTTAGTTTGAATAATTCATCGAATAAAGTATCTGCTTTGAGAGAACATATTTGAATGGTTAAAGAATGTTTAAACACATATGAGAAAAAACATTCTTCAACTTCTTTTAGTTTAGAAGAATTAAAATTATGATTAATTTAATTATTTTGAAGTGTTCTTAATTTTTTTAAATACATTCGTATGACATATTCGCAATTCATATTTGAATCTCTTATTATTGTTGATGTTACTAACAAATATTATAAATCTTAGGGAAACAATGACCTTGTTCGACTTCAAAACTCTCCAGAATGTCGACAATTGGATGGAAATTTCGGACACGGTCAGAACTGTTGGAAAATCAAAAGCTACATTGGTTTTACAACAAACTCAGGTGTTTCAAAGAGCCGTTTTCTTCACGCTTTTAAATCCACAATCAAATGGAGCGGGATTCGCTGGCGTTAGAACTCTAACCAACTTGAATTTATCATGTTTCAAAAATATTGAGATTACTTGCAGAGGACAAGGAGAAAATAAGAACTATAAAGTTGTTCTGAGACATAATGGTCTAGAAACCAATGAGGACATTTCTTACGAGCAATTTTTCACAGTACGTCTTTTCCAAAATAATATTGAGTCAAAATACGCCAAACAAATGTCTTAACATTTCTCCCAACTATTGTTTAGTTTCAAAAGAAAAATCTGTTTTTTTGCACAAATTATTTTTAATGTTATTCAGATTTGTTTAAACCGTATATTTAACTCGCGGAAAATAAACGCTCGCGAAGCGCGCGTTCACAATTTTTAATTTTCAACTCTTCACATTAAAAATATAAACAATTTAAAAATTCATTATTAAACTAATTTTTAAATGTTAAGTTTAAAAAATGTTTCTAGCCATAATTTATAATTAATAATTTTGAATTAATGGCGTTTAAAATTTTAAAAAGTATATATTGAACGATTTTGAATTGAAAACGTTTTGAATCAAACAATTTTGGATTGGGTAAAATTAAACAAAGGACAATATTTCGAATGGAATAAAAATTATTGTAGTTGTATAATTTCTAAATAATAAAAGCGTTTAAAATTGAATAATTTGAACTTTCAAGTATTTGAAATTGTAAATGTTTAAATCAAAAGCTTTCAGAATTGAAAAATTACAGATTAAAATTCTGAAATTTGGACAATTTCATTAGAAATGAGTTGAAATTGTATAACTTGGAATTCAAAGCGTTCAAAATTGAACAATTTTATTTTGAATTGAAGAATCTCGAAATTGATTGATTCAGATTAAAATTTCGAAAAGGGACCATCCACAAAATACGTCATAAATTTTTCATTTTCATATTAGAGTTTTGATAATTGAATAATATAAAACTTAAAGTAATTAAAATTGTATTACTTCTAACTACAAGCATTCAAAATTAAATAACTTAATATTGAAAGCTTTTGAATCTAAATAATTTTCAATTCGAAGTGATTTACATTTTACAATTTGAAATTAAAAACTGAATAGAATCTTTCAAGGTCAAAGCTTCTGAAATTCTAGAATTTAACATTTTTATTACATAATCAAATAATAATTCAAGATTTAAATTGATTAGACACATTTTTCTAAGATCAAAAAATAAATTTTTCATTTCCGTAATTTTCACCGTTAAAAGTGTAAAATGTTTCAATATAATCATTTAAAGTTTATAACGTTTACAACACGGTCCAGTCTAAACGTACGGACCTGGAAAGGGGGAGGAACAGTTGGACGTATACACACTACTGTACACATTTTTAGTAATGCAGAATTGTGATATTAACCTATTTTTATACTCAAATCCATCAAAATTTAAATTATTTTAAGTAAATTTTAATCATTTAAAAATTTAAAAAATTTGAATTATACTTTTTAGAATTCAACCATTTCAATTTTAAATAACAAAGTTAAAACTTACGAAAGGAAAAAATTGAACATTTAAAGTTCAACATGAAAATTTAGAACTTTAGAATTGTAGCCATTCTAAATTAAATCGTTTATTTTTTAACACATCATTTAGAATTATTATTCATTCTTGAAATTTTCTAATCAAATGTTTTTCGATATTCAATGACTCATTTTTTTAAATCATCAATTAATTTTGGACAATATTAAGATTTTACATTGAAAATTAAAAAAAGAATGCGAAACAAGATCTCTGTGATTCTTCAAATTGCACAATATTAAGGATTATAATTCGAATTTTTTTTTTTTCAAGTTGAGTTTGAAACTTTCAACATTTTGAAACATTTTAAAATGTAAAATTCAATTTTCAATGTCTACTTCTAAAATCTTCTCATTTTTTAGAGTTGAATTTGAGGAATTATTGTCCTAATTTTTCATTGTTTTGGATTTATTCTGGAAGCATTGAATTCAAAATTGTTGACTTGCAAATCCTTTAAACACATGTTTGCGTGTAAAATTGAAACCAAATACGTCAGTCAACTTCACTTCGTTGAGTGCTGAGGGGAAAAAAATGGACCAAATGCATGGGACGAAACTTTATTTCTGTAATATCTTCGAAATGAATAAAAATTATGATCATTTTATTCTTTCATTGAATAGTTCTTAAAAAATAAAAACTATTTTTTGAATATACTTATATAGAAAAAAATAGTATTTACGAAGATATTAGCAAAATAGGGCAAAAATGGACCGAATTCCATGCGTTGGTCCATTGTTTTCTCCTTTAGCACTCACGAAGTAAAGTTAGCTGATGGTTGAAGAGAAAATACCTGATATTAAATTTTTAGCATTTGAATTTAAAACCGAATAATTTCGAATTTAAGTTTTTGAAACCAAGAAATGTTGATTTGTAAGCCTCAAAAGGTAAACTATTTTAGAAATGCGTATTCAGAACTATATTTTATATTGAAATTATAGCAATTTGAAATATGATAAATATATTATCAAATTTGTATTAAGTGACATTCAAGGTGATCGGATAGATTTTTTTTACTGAAAAGTTTGATTCATTAAAAAGAAATCACTGTCATTTTCACCGTTCCAAGTAGAAAATTTGATTCTAAAAATGATTATACTTTGTAATGGGAAATTTCGAAAATTAATAAATTCAAACTTGAAGCGTTCAAAATGAAACAAAACAAAAATTCGTTTAAAAATTGAAGCATTCTTAAATTAGGATCTTGAAACTAAGTCGTTGAAAATAATAATTTTCAAATTGTGCACCACGATTTTTAAATTTCAATCTAATGCACAATTAGGTATTTTCACTTTAACCATCAGCTAACTTCACTTCATTGAGTGCTGAGGGGAAAACAATGGTTCAAATACATGGGATTCGATCCATTTTTGCCCTATTTTGCTAATATCTTCGTAAAAACTCATTTTTTCTATATAAATGTATCGGAAAAATAGTTTTTATTTTTTAGAAACTATTCAATGATATAATAAAATGATGATATTTATTATTCATTACGAAGATATTACAAAAATAAAGGTTTGCCCTATGCATTTGGTCCGTTGTTTTCCCCTCAGCAAT
>JAABKJ010008496.1:0-11435 GCA_011634705.1 Andricus grossulariae | reverse complement strand
ATATAAATATAAATATAAATATAAATATAAATATAAATATAAATATAAAAAATTATTCCTTGAAAATTCGTTAAGAAGTGAGCAAACTTTAATTTTCAAAAAGTTGATAACAAGTACTTCTTTTAAAATTTTTTTTGAAATCTGAGCTTTTTCCATTTAAAATCCCATGTTAATTTCGAAAGCCATGATAAATGTTGACGAACTGAAAAAAGTGGAATTTTTTTTCGGCAAACGATTAAATTGGGGCGGTCGATCACCAAAAATAAAAAATAAAATTTCAACAGGTGACCTAATTCATTTCAAATCGGGCATGTACTCCATGCTCGAGTCACAGAATAATTTTTTTTGATCTTTTAAAGAAAATAAGTTGACAAGAAATTTTTTTCTTTGAAAAATTGAAGAGTATTCGAATTTTAAAAATTGAATGAGCAAATTATCAAAGAATGGTGGACATTTTTGTTAAGATGATGATATTTTTGAATCTAATATCGTTTTTTCTGTGATTCTGATGAAATTGTTCGTCCTCTTTCGAAATCCCTTGGAAATTTTGAAAATCTTAAGAATTGAAAAAAATGGCGGATTTTCTGAAAATATTCAAAATCAAATAAGATACGAAAAAAGTCAAAGGAACAAAATTGTTTCTCTGGAAAAGTTCTAGAAACATAAAATCTTTTGTCGTTTTGTAAAAAACGTGAATTTTTGTTTTACAGACAAAAAAAAATTCTCTCCTCTCTCCAAGGCGCCGGAACAGAGCAGACTATCATGGATTATACACTTTTCATTAGGAGGAATCTAGAAAAAATCAAGAGAAAAAAAAACGGTGTGGTTTTCGAATACATTAGCTTTGAATATTAAAAAAAAAACCGCCGCCATTTCGCCAGTTTTGAATTTTTTTTTAAAATTTCCCAAAGGATCTCGAAAGAGGACGAAACATTATATCAGAATCTTAAAAAATTAAAAGATAAATACTATAAATAATATCACAAATTAACAAAAATGTTGACTATTTTTTTGGTAATCTGCGTTTCCAATTTTTAAAATTCAAATACTCGTAACTTTGTGAATAAATCTTGAAGCAATAATTTGGAACACCCTAATGATGGTGGGTAAATTAAAAAAAATGATAAGTAAATATAATTTTAAAAGTACATAAAATTAATAAAAATATTTTTTTACAGCGTGCCACCTCTAGAGCCAATCCATAGTCGAGCAAGTAGTGACCTCACGACGGTCATAACATCAACGACAGCAGCTATGCATACCGACAGATCTTGAGGTGGTTCGAGTCTCGACTCGAGACTTCATGCGATAAGTTCGGAACCTGTTTTACCGGCTGCGATCTGCCTTACCTGATTTCAAAATTTTCTCGCCCTGCATTCACTCGCCACCTCGTGGAGAAAAAGTCAAGTTTTCCATTTCAAACGAGTCACCATGCCAAAACTCATGAAATCAGAAAGAAAGCATTTTTATGCCTAACAAATTTTAGATCATTTTTCTCCTTTATTGTTTAATTACTTTTAAGTATCTGTGACTTATTATAATAAAAAAATATACACTAGACTACAAAAATTAATGAAAGTATCTGAAATATATTTTTTTAATATTGTAATTAAAATGGAAATTGACAGAAGAGAGTTACAATAATTTGTATGTACATAGCTTTTGTAACACTTTGTCCAAAAATTTGTTTAGATTTAAGTATGAAAATTACCCCAAAGAGTAATATATAAATATTATATATCGTAGGGAGTGTATTAATAGACAAATGTGACGTAAAAAACATACAATTTTGGATAAAATTAAATTTACTGTCTTAAACTTATAAAATCATTCCGAAGATTAAAAATAAATCTTCTTTCTTCAGACATGATGTGATTAATTAATGATAATTGTATTATTTGCACTATTCCAATGTGCATCTACTTTTTTGTATTAATATAAATTATATATTTGTGTGTTAGATTTTTAATTAGAAAATTAGATTTCAGAGAAAAAACTTTATTAGCACAATAATTATCCACTTAAAAGTGTATTCATTCCTAAAGTACTTATTCGATTACCAGGCGAAATCATTCATTTTTCTACGATGTCTACAGGTTTGGTGGAAATAAAACATTTTTAAATTATAATTCCTATGACTTATTTTTCTTGTTTTTCATTATTTTATATTATTTACTGATAATTTACATACAATCAGAAAACGATTTGGACAAATCCACAAAATTTTTGTTGGTTAAACCAGAGAATATGGTTATTATACAGAAAAAAAGTTGGTCCAACTAAAATTTTTGGTTATTTTAACCAAATTTCCATCTATATTCAAGAAAATATTTGGTTCTGGTTCCAAAAAATTTATTTTCTGAGTGTACTTTGACCAGTTTTTGTACAATTTCTTGCACTCATATTTGGCAGAAGATTAATAAACAATTTCAGACGGTCTGAACAATCGAAAATGTTGACTTAATGTGCCTGACGTATTCTTTGAATTTGACTTTTTAAACCACGCTGGACAAATCTCCTCATTTGCACACAAAGTTTTTACCGCAAAATTTTACACCTTTTAAGTAAAAATTTTGTCCTTGGTTTTATTAGATAAACGATGAATATAAAATATAAAAGATAAAAACATAATATTTTTTACGGCTTCACAGCCCAAAATAAATAATAGTTAAATTTTGAACCATCAAAATGATTCTTTCTTCAAAAAGAATGATTGAATTTTCAACTTTAAAATGATGAATCTTCAACGAAAACAAAATTAATTTTTATTAAAGAAGTTTTACTTTAAACCAATAAGTTAAATTTTCAATTTGAAAGATTAATTTTTAACGAAAAATATAATTTGATGTTGTTGATATTAAAACAAAATCAAGATTTTAATTTTAAATAAAAAAGATTTGAATATAACCAAAAAAGATGAATTAAAAAAATGTATCTGACAGTTGATAGGTCGCCCAAAAATTTCAATAAAAAAAGATTCAGTCTGACCAAAAAATATAATAGTTGATGTATTAGCCTAACAAATACTTTAATTTGAAATAAAAAACAGTTGAATTTAACCAAAAAAGATGAATTATTAACAAAAAATGTAATAGTTGATATTTTACCCTAAAAATATTTCAATTTTGAACAAAAATCCGTTAAATTCAACCAAAAAAGACGAAATTCAAGAATCTAGTTAAATTCGCAACCAAAAACACATTAATTTTAAAACAAAAAGTTAATTTTTAAAATAAATAGTTGAATTTTCAACACAAAAAGAAAATTTTCGAACGAAAAAGTTAAATTTATAAGCCAAAAAGACGAATTTTCAACTAAAAACATGAATAAAAAAAAAGATTTTTAACAAAAATGTTTAATTCTCAACTAAGTATTCAAATTTTCAATTAAAAAAGATAAATTCTTAGCATAAAATATAATAGTTGATATATAACACAAAAAATAATTTATTTTGAAATAAAAAACAGTCGAATTAAACCAAAAAAAATTAATTATTAACAAAGAATGTAATAGTTGATATTTTACCCAAAAAATATTTTAATTTTGAATAAAAACCCGTTTAATTCAACCAAAAAAGACGAAATACAACAATGTAGTTAAATTCTCAACCAGAAACACATTAATCTTCAAACAAAAAGTTACTTTTCAACCAAATAGTTGAATTTTTAACACAAGAAGAAAATTTTTGAACAAAACAGTTACATTTTTGAGCTAAAAAGACGAATTTTCCACATAACTGTTGACTTTTTAACCAAAAATGGAATAGTTAAAATCTGATTAAAAAAACTGATTTTCAACCAAAAAAAGGAATTATCAACAAATTAGTTTCATCTAAAGAGATGAATTTAAAATAATAAAATGAATTTTCAACGAAATAGTTACATTTTCAACTAAAGAGATGAATTTCAAGTAATAAACTTAATTTTGAACAAATAAGTTCAACTTTCAATTTAGTAGTCGAATTTTCAACGAAGAAGATTAATTTTCTACCAATTAAAAGGAATATTCAACAAAAAAGTAATTTTCAACTAAAGAGATGAAGTTTAAATAACGAAATGAATTTTTAACGAATTAATTTAATTTATGGTAATTTTACAGGTGAATATGCTAACTTACCGTAAATAACCCAAAATTTATTTTAAAAAATGTCCCTAAATTTCCGGAAATTTATGAAAATCTTTGATTATTTATGGTAATTTTACCGGTAAATATGGTAATTTACCATATATCACGCAAAATTTATTTTTAAAAATTTTCATAAATTTCGGGAAATTTATGACAATTTTCGGTCATTCATGGTGACTTGATCAGGTATATATGATAACTTTCCATAAATAACCGAAAAATTCTATTATCTGCAACCAAAATTTCCTCACATTTTTTACGGTGAGTGAGCTGATAGTCGTAAAATGCGAGCTAATAGATGTATAATTTTCATTATTCACCTCTGACTTCATTTTTCAGTCCCTAGGGAGTAAAAAGTATTTTTTACTCCCTAGGGAGTAAAGAGTAGAGCTTTAGCCCCGTTTCATAGGGGCCGAAAAGGGCTGAAATCATGCATGTGTCATAAAAAATAAATTTCAACTAATGAAATGAATTATTTTTAACAAAGTAATCCAACTTTTAACTAAATAGTAGAATTTTCAAATTAAAAGAGTTGTATTCTGATCCAAAAATACAATACACTGAGAGAAAAACTTGCCTTGAAACAAAAGCATCGTCCTCTTACCTGTTTTGTTTTGAACGGCGTGAATATATTTTTTACACCCACAGAATTATTTGGCTGCAGGATTAGGTGAAGTTAGTCACATAAGGACAATTGTCGGTGCAAAAGGATTCCTGTTGAGACAAATGAAAATCCTCTCAACCTTACATTTAAGAGGAAATTCCATTTAGGTCAAGAAACATACTTTTGTCACAAAAGGAAATTTCCCTGAGTGATAGTAGACTTTTCAATTAAAAGAATGAACTTTCTACCGAAAATAATTGGATTTTCTTATTAGGTTATATTAATTCAGTTCACATTTGAAAAAAAAAAGAAAAAGGTCAAGTTTCTTGAACACAAGTGGAATTAAAGGAATTCTTTGCAAAAGGGCTGGGCTTGTAAAATAAAATCATTAATTTTCAATTTGTTTAATTTGCGTTAATTTTGAGGCCGATGTTCTTCATGCTTGTATTAAGTTCAGTCAACATTCTTTGCAAGTCCTCGATTGATTGTGGCATAACAATCTTGGCATCTGCGAAAGCTAACTCACGTACACAGTAAAATTAGGAATATGTGAAATATTTGATGATACAAAGGAAGCTAACGAAAGCATCCGTAAATGTTGACCGAGACAATGAACCATAATCAACACACCCCAAGCTAATTAAATAAAATTCAAGTTAGAAAATCGGTTAGGTATGCAAGTATAAAAGATACTTAAGGAAACATTTATAATGTCGAAAACAGAGTCGTGAATCTCTAAACAAATTCTCAACAAAATGGTACATGATTTAGTAAATCGGTATCTGGATATCCGGAGAGCTGTAACTATTTGGATGGTATTATAACAATCAAGATATTAAATTGACAAAGACAAAGAAAATTGACAAACTGATGAATTCACGTCGAATCTTACTTGGATTTGTCGCACTCAAACATTTGAAATAAATTCTTAAAAACATTCAACAACTTTAAACACCTAGAGCCAGGTTATAAATGTTTTGAATTGTATTCATTGAACTTTATTACGCAATATTCTCCGCTAGAATAGTTAGACGTTAGACAGATCGTGAAACTCCTCTCTATTAAACTAACTGTCTAAATAAGGTTCTTGCGCACTTCATTTCTAAATGTGATATTTGCTTATTCTAGTTAAACATTATAGAGGCTTGCAACTAACAATTGTGAAACTTCAATTGTTAAACTTAGAAGAAGCAATATCCCGTTTTAATTTTACAATTAAGGGTGCGCCGCTTTCCCCACATATGCGCCGCTTGCCCTAGTTTACGTTATACAATAATCCAGAAAATAATTCTAAAATGACTGAACGCAATCCTGGATCAGGTATGGTAATACTTGAAAGAGTTCCACTTCCTGACATTCCTGACTGAGAGAAAATAAATCCACCGAAAAATTTCTTTGGTCCTAGGAAATGATTCATAAAATAGATATAAAAAATTACCAATCCTTCGAATGATCCTATTTCAACAATCGCGATATCAAAGTTGTTCCACAGTAGTAGCAGTAGACAAACGAACTTTGGCCGAATTCCATTCGTTACATGGAACTGAAGTGCTGAATTGAATGAAACAGCATGGTATAATTATGAGTTCGGAAACTAAAGATAAATTGAAATTTTTTTTGCGAACCGTCAGATCTGCAACGAATTTCTTTACAGTTTGTACAAGGTCACTAACCGAGGAACTTTCTGAGCTGTTCTGATAAGCTATATCTATATCAGGCGGACAGAGTGGTTCTATATGATCATATCCAAGACCAACTACTGCCATAGAACCTCTTGGTAAAGTTGACCTAACTGTTGCCATACTACAAAACAAAGCTGATAGAACCATTTGCTCTGCAGTAAAGCAACCATTAGCATAAGCACAGCCTAATTCCCCAACTGAAGGTTGGATATTTTTGCGTTTGAATTCGGATGATGTCAATGCCATCTGGGTTTAATACTGCATCACACTTTCGTATAGTAGCCGCGAAAACAGGCAGTGTCATGAAAGCATCCCCTACCGGTAAAATATTTTTGAAGATTTCTTTTAATTAATTTCTTTTACATGTTTCACAAACTTACCCATGCTAGCCCATTGAGAACCCACTCCAGAAAAGAGGTACCAAACCTCTCTCTTGCTATCTGATCTGTAATGAATGTCGCGAAGTTGAGATTTCAGTATCTCAATTTCACTATCTTAAACATGCCATTCAACAGTTGAAGCATCTCGATATCAACAGGTCTACTTTCCACCTAAAGTAAAATACTATTTGTTATGTGAATATTTGGTAACATTCCGATGCAAGATTGAGGGAAGATTGCAGGAAGGTTCTTGGAAACTTTTATCAGATTGTTTTTAAATTCTAAATGTGATGCACTTTTGAAAACACATAAGGCGGCATTCTACACGAACAGAAAAAAGTTACTGCGCAGCACCAGGTACCATAGAAATATACTGAGCAATGGATCAAGTTAAAGATTTCCGGAAAATTTCTCCTTAATCTAGCTTCGTAATGTTGCCATATCATAGACATTTTTTTATTTGCGTGAAGCTCGGCTGAACCTTGTGATGAAAGCTTCCAAACCTCGCATTGCAAGTTTTAGGCATGTTTGCCGCAAAATTTTGTACAATCTGTGGAATTACTTTCAAACTATCTTTAGTAAATTAACATGATTCAAAAACCTTTGGATCATTTTTATTTTGATAGGCTAAAAAACTAACGATGTCAAGTATAGTAGCAACAGCTTCTTCATTACCGCCCGAAACTGTAACTAATCGTGGGAGATCATAATCGGGGTTTTCGGCATTATTTTTCTTTTTCTTATAAGATTTGAAAATAACGGATGAACAATCACCACCAACACTAGTCGTATTTACTGCTGCATAGTCACCTTTCCAGGGTGTTGGTTTTGTAACAACCTCAATACGACTATCTTTTAGATCAGGAAGTACACTGTTAGAAATATCTGCTTGAATTTTCAATTACATCCGTGTGAAGTCTTATGCAAGTACCGTTTTTGAAATTACAATTACATGTATTTGAAAATTCAAACACATGTGTTTGAAATTTCAATTACTTTCATTTGAAAATTCAAACACATGTGTTATTGAAATTTCAAATGATTGTCATTGAAATTTCAATAACGGTAATTGAAACAGCTGTACAGGGGAAAAATAGAATACGCAGTTAATGAATTTCAAAACAAATACTTTTTTAGAAAACCAGATGGATTTTAATAAAGATTTTTGAAAAACCCAAACTTCATGAATAATTTATGTAGAATTTTCCAAAATATCTTTAATAAAACTATCTAGGTTCCCAAAAAAATATTTATTGGAAATTCATTAACTGCATATAAAATTATACAAAAATATGGAAACATCATTTTAAATATAAAGGAGTTTTTCCCTTGAAAACTCATTTTTTGTTTGTGAAACTTCATGTATTGGTCTTCAGTTAGAACCTTACAAGCTTTTAAGGTATAATATACATGCAGTATTGAATTAAATAAAAAAACCAAGCACGTTTTGCGTGTCATTTAACAAGCGTCCTTTCCAAGTAAAAACAGGAAAACGTTCTGTATAAATGTAGTATGTGAACACTCAAAACGCAAAATAGATTGAAAACCCCTAAAATCATTTGTGAAATCATTAAACACGTCTCCGAGTTTTTTCACATCCATATCGTAGGGCATATCGTAGCCCCAGTTGCCCTTTTGTCTTTCTATGTTTGTGGATTGATTTCAAACATTATCCTGTATAAGTTTTAATTGCAATATTGGTATTTATCAGAATTAAAAGAAAGTATTACTTCCAAAATCCTACAAAAGGAAATAGCCAAAGTATAATCTATGGAAGATTAAATTTTATGTGAAATATATCTGGAAATAAATATCATGATATTGCACAACTTTTATAACCAAGACAGGATATGGTGAAATTTCCTTCTTCACAGCCTCATTGGTAGTCGTATTCTGAAATATTAAAATTATACGTGGAATTAGTTCTTTTCACAAATATGGATTTTCATGAAATGTATTTGATACAAATGAGTATAAGCACACACATAAAATGATAATGAACTTACGTCAAAAACTTTGAACAATAAATCCTGATCTTCACTGAAATTCAAGACGAGTTAAGGGAACATTACTATTAGCTTGGGAATATTGCTTCGCTTTCTATAACACTTTGTTAATGCTTCTTGCTTTCGCTTCCTTGCGTGCGACTGACTGTGTACTACCCTTGTCTTTGTTATTTTTTAGAAGTGTATTACTTGTGTCTCTCATTATAACGTTTATTTCAATTTTATTTCCTTCATTGCCGTTTTTATTATATTGATCGCACAAGGACTTTCGCTTATTTTCAAGAAACTGGAAACTTTCATCAGCAGGTAATTCAGATGAGTATGCAGTACAACAATACTGGTCTTCTTTTCGACAAAATGAAAATCCTACAGATTCATCGTGACTATCCGGGTTTACAATATTACCTTTACGCTTTTTTTTTGTTAGGATTAAGTCTGTACTGAACTTCATTTTGGATCTTTGTTGTTAAAGTTTCAACTCCTGATCTCATTATCGGATTCTCTATTCTATCACTAAAAGATTTTGGGAATAGTCCAACTAAGTATTTAGCAACAGAAAATACCATCCCTCCAAGAGTATTTTTCATATCATTAATTAGGAAATCTGTGATAATGGAAACTAGTTTTTGTCTATTAGATGGTATAAAGGCCTGATTTTCCTGCCATGAGATATTAGTCTTGGTGAAGACATGGTAGATAGTTTTTGAGCCAAATCCAGGGCTCTTCCTGGCTAAAACTCAACCTGCTCAATTTCGTGGTCTTCATTATTTTCTGAAATAACAGAACATTTCTTATTTTCTTATTTTTTTATTCGTGAAGGTCGACAGAGAAAAAAATTCCACTTCAGTGTTACTTGTATTTGGTTAAAGTGAAAGCTACTACAAATTAAGTTTTACAAAATAAAATTAATATATTCAAATCATGAGTATATTCCATGGGTACACATAACCTCAAAATTAAATAATATTTCAAATGGAGTAGCTATTGCATCATACATGTATGGCGAAATAGCCGGCGGTAGCTTATTTCTACATACAGTTATGGCGAAATAAGGACGGTACCATATTTCACTAGTCTGAATATATGCAGGAGGGGATTACGGTCAAAATAAGGAGAGTAGGCTATTTGTTATTATATAGTAGATTATGATGAACAAATTAATTATTAAAAAGTCAATTATAATTGCATCAGCGAAACATGTGAGTCAAGTTAATCACAAAATCTCAAAGACAGGGCTCAGAGGTGGTTCTGACCACCGCTAGTTAGGTGTAACAAGAATCAAATGCGCGAAATTTAAATTTCATTATACTTTGAAAAGAGTTTTCTTAGAATTTTCTCAAATATATCGTTGTCTGAAAAAAATTTGAAAATTCAATTTTTCGACATACGAATTCTCGAGACCACAAAAACGGTTAAACCCACATCAAACTTATAGAATTTCTCTGTCATAGATTTAAACATTTAACAAACAAAAAATAAAAAGGTGGAGTATTTGAGAAAATTGTCCTCTAATATTTTTAGAAGAACATTGTAATTTTCAAGATTTTCTACTTTCTCTTAAAAAATGTCTCAAGCTTTTAATTGAACAATTTCTAATCAAAATGAATTTTTAATTTGAAACTTTTAATTTAAAAATTCAAAATTGTTTAGCTTACACCTTTTCCAGGTTCAAGAGCTTTAGTTTCAAACATTTTTGATTATTAAGATAGTTGCTGCATTTTTTAAACATCTATAACTTTGTACTTAATTGAGATATTTGAATTTTCCTTCCAGATTCCCGTAAGGTTTATCGACCCCTTTTGAAATCCTTCAAGAAATTAGAAAATCTTGAAAATTACCATGTTCTTCTGAACATATTAAAAGACGATTTTCTCAAACACTTCGCCTTTTCATTTATTTTTTTGTTCATTTTTTAATTCTATATGGGAGACATTCTATAAGTTTTTTGTGGGTTAAACCTTTTTTGTGGTCACGAGAATTTTTTCTCTCGAAAAGTTGAATTTTTGGATTTCATTTTCAGACAATGATATATTTGAGAAAATTCGAAGAAAACACTTTGCTAATTTCAAAACATTTCTCGGCGTCTTATCTGTAGCTGCGCATTAATGCGCGCATACGAGTAGCCATCATGCTTGAAATTTAAAATACAGTATATGAATTTCGATTCATATTCTTTATTGAATGAAGTTTCAATCACTCCTGTATTTGAAAATGTGACTGAATTTTCAAGAAAGGAGGAGGGTCAATAAGGCCGATTTTTGTGCTATCTACTGATTGGTCTGAAAAGTGTTCTATTTTATTCATCCAACTAGGTCTCATAGCCCCTTAAAAGGATTTTTCCTGAAAGGGATTTCATTTTAAGAAATAGGCATTTTTATGTTGGTGTTTCACATGGGTTTCCGCACTTTCGTTTAAATCATGCTGGCCTCTACATTGTTAGTATTGCTCGCCCAAGATCGTACTTTGCCAAAAACTGCGCACATATATGCGTTACAACATATGTTAAAGCCATCATTTTGCTCGAGGTACTTAGCCTTTAAAATAAGGCTTATTTTTTACTCTATTAGGTCTGTGACCATGAAAAGAGTACAAATGTCCTGCTTTATCAGATTTATTAGCAATAATTTCTATAAAATGA
>JAABKJ010008495.1:0-11435 GCA_011634705.1 Andricus grossulariae | reverse complement strand
ATATGAAATTTAATATACAGCCTCTTAATTAATATTTCATAGACCGAGTTTTTAGATTTAATATACAAATGTATAGTCAATCTATATTAAAATTTCAAACATTTTTAACAGTGTTGTTATATAACTCACAAATCAAAATCATCCTCTTTGTCGCGGTATAGAGTATGGGCTACTTAGCACAGGGTAAAATATTAAATTTACTCCATTATTAATGTAATTATCAAGAAGATTTTTCTTGAGTTAGTATGACACCTAGGCGTGGCTTTGATCTGTCAGTTGTTTAAAACACAACATTACGGAGTGATTTCAGAGTATTTGGAAATCTTACAACGAGTACGATACATAGAGCGTTTGTGAAATGTCCTCTTCTTAACTGTCTTCAAGTTTCTTGATTCCTTTGAGTTTCTTGATTCCTTAGAGTATGGATTTCTTAGTTACGCTGTCGTCATGTAAGGATAATTCAATTTTTCTAGGATCACCCGGAAATTCGAAATTATCATCTGTCATGGGTTAAGGTCTTATTAAAAAATAACTTGCTATAAATTCATATTTTTGAGACTACCAAATATAAAGTATTATTTATTATTATTCAAAGTATTAGTGGTCTTATTTTGAAATGATTCACCATAAGGTCTTATCTTAAAAATACCGTAATTTTCTTCAGCTTTATTAAGAGCCTAGATATAAAAAGGCATGGTAATCCTTTCTAACTAGAACTGTCAGAACTCGGCCTGGTCAAGGGTTTATATGATACAGTATTGAGAGCACTGTACTTAAACCATGATGGGCAGCGTCAGGTGGCTCTTTTTTGGAGATAATAGACTTAAAGCTTTTTGAAAGTTCGTATGACTTCTAATTTCTGATTATCTATCCTTCCTTGATTTGCAAATCAAGCCTTCAATATGAAACCCTAACTCTGTAACTCTAATCTTAACTACCAAACTCTGCGTATATTTGGATTTTGTCATTTGTCGTGCAGAAAGAAGTATGGGTCATGATAATGAGTACCTAGAATGGCATTTCCCCGAGAATTTTTTCCTCCTTGTAATTTTTCTCAAACTTAATTGTCAAATTAGTGAATTTCATTCCCGCATTTGACCTGGACGAGGAGAGATATCACATCCCCGTGACCTTTATATTAAATCAATATCAAAAGAATACGCAAATTCGTGTATAGATGTTCCCCTCAGGCGCCAGCGAGGCTAGAAATAAAATCAATACCTGCAAGAACGCAAAGCAGTCATCATTCTTTTCATAAACCTATATCAAAAAGGGGTGAACGACGCCTGACTGTCGTGAGTTGATTAAGGAAGGGACTAAGCAGAGCAGTAGTAGGGCTATAACGGTACGGGATCAGTCACCGACAGATGGCGCCATAGTAGCAAAGTTGCCGACAATAAAATGGCGCCACCGACAAAGGGAGGGTTCTTTTCCATGCTAAATTACTAACCGTCGGTAAAACAGTGAGGTTGGTATTGCAGATTCCTGTTGTGTTAGCATTGTAACATTGGTCGGCAAAACAGAGAGGTAGGTAATTTAAAGGTTCTACTCCATGCTAAGCAGGTAAAACAGTGAGGTTGGTAAAGGAGATTCCTACTAAGTGAACATTATAAGGTTCTGTTCCATGCTAAATCGGTAAAACAGTGAGGTTGGTAATTTGGATCCCTGCTAAGTTAACATTATAAGGTTCGGTTCCATGCTAAGTGACCATTGATCGACAAAACAGGTTATTACAATCGGTCGGTAAAACAGGTAAGCCAGCAATTTTTATATTAGCATTTGCCTTCATGTAGGTAAGGTAGAGAAACATATTACCATCAGTCAATAGAACAGAGAGGTCGGTAATTTTTTATATTGTCATTTTACCATCGGTCAGTAAGGTAGAAAGTCTCAAGTTACTGAGACCAACATATGGCACCACCGACCAAAAAAAAGGTTCTGTTCCATGCTAAGTTATCAGCAGTCTGTACAATAGCAAGGTTGGCAATGCAAATTCTTGCAAAGTAAGCATTATGAGGTTCTGTTCCACGCTAAGTCACCATCAGTCGGCAAGGTTCTGTTCCAAGCTACGTCTAAGGTACTGTTCCAGGCTGAGTTACCAACACCAGGTAATTACCATCGGCCGTTAATAGTATACATCTCCAGCTATAGATCGAGCCTCCGTCGCTACATCAGGAGCCTACCTTACAGATCGCGTGTAAATAACTGATGACGTCACTCAGTACTTTTATCCAACACTCATATCAGTAGGAGGTAATGCATGTATCCTTATATGCTCAGTACGTTACCGAAAAAACGCTGTATCACTCCAATGCTCACTGGGATTTCCCCAACTTTCACAAGTATTCCCTGCCAGTGTCATGCATCTTCTTTATATGCAGGAGTCCTGTATTTCTACAAGTACCGCTCTGAGATTACCTATTCATTTTTTATAAATCTTATGTACTAAGATATAACTATATAGCTACTTATCTTAACATCTCAATGATCTAAAATATCTATGAAAATATAAGAATCTGAATACATATTTTAAGGATAAAACGTTTAATGTATAAACTATTCAACTACAAGTAAAAAGAATGTCCTTCAACTGTAAAGATGTAGGCTTTATATGCATCTGCAAGTGTGGTTCCCCTAGCACCGCGCGGAGATTCCCTGTACTGAGACACCGATGTCTAAAGTCAGTCGGAACTCTCTTTCTACCGTGTGAGATAGATAACGAGATGCATGAGAATTCGAAACGAAGGTTTCAAACCGTCTCTCCTTTTATCGTATGAGTTGAAGAGAGTGGGTCCAATAGTATTCGAACAACAATTTATACTTTGTCGTTATTCGAAATTGAGAGTTCCGATCCAAATAGTAGAAGAAAATATCGGTGATCTACCTTACTAGCATCTACGTGGTACTCTGCGTATGCGCAATCTAATACTGTAGCTTGGATCAACCTGCATTTTATCAATTTGAATTTCGCGCGCTCAGGCTTTATGGCTATTATTATGGAATTAATTCATAAAAACAGATCAATTAAAAAAAAGATCAATTAAAATGATTGAATGTGTAACTAAAATGTTCACAACAAATAATAAATGTAAAGTGCATAGGAATATTCGGTATAATTATAAATTCATATTTAGGATAAAAAAGATATTCTTTTCTTTAAAATTAAAATCGATCATTTATTTTTAAGGAGAGAATCTAATAAATAATTTAAATTTCACTTTATAAGTCTTCCCTGTGAGCAAAGCATTATTTTTAATAACTTTACTCCTACGATTTGCTGTACACAATTGATTTTCACATTTAATCATTTTAAATAAGCGCGCCAACCTTAACCAATCCGGTTGTCGATGCGATGCATGCAGTGTGAAAGAATACGAGAGTTGGGTGCACCGTGGTCTAGACTCTACAGCATTTTCGGAGTAAGTGAATGTCATTGAGCTGTCCAGCGTCACATTTGCTGTTTATTGAACTGAAACATGTTTTCAATAAGTTTAAACTGCTTTTCGATATTTCGAACATTCGTGGAGAGTGAAGTGTATAAAAACATAAGAACATTATGGAAAGTGAATTAAGCTATATAAAGGCGTAACTGGACGTTCAGCTATCAATTTGTTGTCAACGTGTCGTTTGAAATTAAAAACGTGCAAAAAATTTCAACATTCATTGATGATGCAGAAAGTAACGAGATGTGGGATATTGATTTCTCAATTCACTTAAATGTTTGAAATCTTACAATTCAGTATGACGTCGCGTCGTATCCTTAGCCTCTCGTGCTCCAAAAAATATATTGTCAATGTGCACTGTTTTTGCATACCAAATTATGCCTCATACACCTCACTCTCCACAAAGAATAAAAAATGCGTTCAGAATTCATGTATTTCATATATATTTCAGGTTTTATAGGTTTCACTTAATTTTATAATTTCCAGTCTCTTATAAGAGAGAGACTGGAATAAGTACGAAAAGAACAACAAATATAGAAAATGTAGGATAATCAAATCGACCCCCTAAGATGGCCACGTCGACTGTCCGAGGAGATTAAATCGACTATTTGATATGACGAAATGGACCCTCCATGATGAGCGATTCGACCCTTTATAATGATCAATTCCGCCCTCTGTGATGATCGGTTGAACTCTCTATGTCGCTTGAGTCGACCGTTCGAGATGACCAAGTCGACACTCTGAGATGGTCGATTTGAACCTCTTGTTTTAACCTTCTAGTGATAGTCGCTTCAACCATCTTCAAGGGCTGTCCTATAGTCGACCCTGCAATATAGTCTGTCTGTACATCTAGATGGCCAAACTGATCTTCCATTATTCTCCGTGTAGTGTATCCACTAAGGGTTTATATTTTTCTTGTATCTCTTCCCTATTCCTTTACACACCCCCACACACTTACTTGGTGCTGGGAAGGGGTCCTACAGTTTACGGTGGGCTCCGAACCACCAAGAGCAACAGCTTTAAGTACTTAGAGAACCTTTCTTCTCTAGAGGTACCGGTCCCACGACTCTCCGGAAATGAACAACTCCCTTGCTAGGCTAGTAATTCGAAATTAGAGCAAAACATGAATGCACTCATGGCAGTACCGTAGAAATTATTGATATCAAAATACATGATATATGATTCATCAAGATTTTCATCAAATTCGGATCCTCTTTCAATAAATAAGAGCATTTACGTGTCCGTTAAGACAGTCAAGTAATGCAGATGATCTAAATTGTACGTATTAAAACAAGTCTTTCTAAAATTTTCAAAAATATCTGCCAGCAGTAAAATATCGGGTTTTCAGTATAAGTCAGAATTTTTTAGTTAAGAGTTGTAATTCAGCATCATTTTTACAATTCTCTTTCGTTATTTTTTGTTTCATCATTTTCAAGATAAGATGCTAATTTCTCGAGGCTGCTAGGCATGAATCGAAACGAATCAATAAATCTCAAAGATACTTCCGTATTTTCTACATTTTTCGTAAAAGATATATATTTCTCTTCATTTATGGGTCACAATTCAACTTAAGAACACCAACGTATGGGCGGAATCCCACCCAGGCTCTGATTACTTGAAGCTGCGCATGCGGGAATATTTCTTTTTACCTTCTCCTTCCCAGTACCCTCAAATCCAGTTTTGTTCTAGCCTTTGCAGGCCAGGAAGGAGAGAAAAGGCTATTTATTTTGCGCAAGATGTGGTGAATGTTTATGTGGTGAGCATAAAAAAGTGATTTGCTATGGCTGCCTGAATGCTGATGATCTTTCATAATAATTCGATTGAAAAACATGATAACTACTTTGTTCATGAAGAGATTTTTTTCTAGTATTATTTGTTACCAAGCATTATTTGTAATACAAATTTTCATTGGAAAACAACATTTCTTGCAGAATTTTCTTCATAATTTCAAATTCATAATAAATAACAGGAAATATTAAGTTACGATGGATCTACCCCACGTTGTTAGCAGTGTTCTGAAAGTTCACGTTGCTGTTCTTGGGTTAAGAGAACCTTCAAAATTCGTAGCTAAATCTTTTATAAATAGTACGCGTCGTACTCTGATTAGTTATGAAATACGACCGGTACTGTATGAGTTACTTTAAAATTAATATTGCAATTTCCGTGAATTGAGCCGCAGTAGTTACCTGTAAAGTGCTCATGGTCACGGTGTTTGATGTAGTAGTATAAACATTTATTCTTCAGCCTGTTGGCCTTAAAAAATTGACTTTCTTACACTTTCCTTTTTTTACATAATTTTCCTTAAACCAAGCCTTAAAACTAACATCCTTCCATACCTTATCTCTAAGATCGCACGCTATTATCGCCTTGCCTTCCTCGCTTCGCCACGCTCGCATATTCGTACTCTTTCGCTTCCGCGTCTCCTACCTAATGCTTATCTACTATTCACAATATTTATATACTACTTATATCTACTTCCTCTCCTATTCACAATTCTTCCTTTTCCATTCCTCTTCCTCCTTCCTTCTCTTCTTCTGCATCCTACCCAACACTCCCTTCACCCATGCTATTACCCTTTTGTCCCTCCTTTCATGCATCAATACATCCATGCTCATTTCACTCCTTTCCACCTCTACGCACTCCACCAACCAGTTCTCTACTTTTGCATACACCTACCCACACAGTTCACACCTCCTCTTTTCCCTAGAGAACCAGAACCTATTAAAATCCTCCATGCACCCACATCTCATCCTCGCTATAAGCTCCTGACTTCCTTTCTCTCCTTTCTCATACAAATATTGCGCTCTCGTCCTCGGCACAATCCACACATAGTTCCCGTTAAACCTTGACTCATCACTAGTGAATCAAACAATTTCATTCTCCTTTCAAAATCATCCGCGAATAACTTCTTTCCAACCCCCACACCTGCCTCATCACCACATTTGCCATCCTCACTCTCTCTTTTATGTGATCATGCAGTCCCCCATCCCTCCGAAACACGAAGCCCAGGTACACAAACTTTTTCCACATCCTGCACCGCCACTCCCCTCCCTTATACCCCCCCTCCTTTTCTGAACACCATCATCTTGGTCTTTTCCACATTCAGCTTTAACCTGCTCTTATCCAGATATCTTCTCAACCTTTTCATCATCTCCTTTAAGCCCTCCTCGCTTCTAGCCAGCAACACTATGTCATCTGCATACGCTAGTGACCCAATTCCAACCCCTCCTATCCTGATTCCTCCTACCACCCCGACCTCCAGCTAACTTTCCATATCCGCAATTAAAATCGCGAAAAGCATTGGGCTAAGCGGACACACTTGCCTTAACCCCCTATCCATCCAGAATCTCTCCGAAATCTCTTCCCCTCCTCTTACCTTCTCTTTGGTTTCTTCATATATCTCCCTTACCCACTCGATCAGGCCTCTCTCCACTCCCCTATCCTCCATCGCTTCTCACAACCTTCCCCTATCCACCGAAGGAAACAGGCCTTTGAGATCCTCTCTATAATTCTATATAATTCTATATAATAATTCTATAATCCCTCTATAATTTTCCTGTCTATTGCTGTCTCCTTTCTCATACAGTGGCACTATTCAACCTTCTCTCCACCTTTCTGGGAATCCCCCCCCCCCAATACTTTCTTCACTACCTCCTTCAGCCTCTCCCTAACATCTTGTGTACTAAACAGCCATGCTTCGTTCTCTACCCCATCCAGCCCTGCTGCTTTTGGCCTTCTTAACTTTTTTATCTGTTTCTCTATCTCCTCATCATTCAACTCCTTCATCTCTGCCTCCCGCGTTCTTCTACTCCCACCATCCAACTTCCTTGAATCTGAGCCCTGAAATGATTGTTCAAAAAACTCCCTCCACTGCTCACTCCCTATCTTCTCGCTTATCCCTAATCTACGCTTTCTAAACCTATTTATTATCTTCCAGACATCCCCCTTTGTCTTAAGATTTCCTAACTCCTCTTCCAGATCTTTCTCCTTTTCCTGTTCTTTCTTCTTACACATCAATCTATACTCCTTCCTCAATTCTACGTATTCCTCCCTTTTCGCTGTACCCTCTTTCCACTTCTTGTACTTCCTCTTCACCTTCCTTTTCATCTTTTCACATTCCCTATCCCACCACGACTTCACCATTCCTTTCTTCTTCTTTTTGAATGCCCTATTTTGCACGCAACCCTTCACATTCTCTTTTAAATCCTCCCATATCTCTTCCATCGACTCCCCGTCAAAGCGTAACTTCCCTAACTGCTCGTTATACCTCACTATCACCTCCCTTTTCCAGCTCATCCTCTCGCCCGTCGACCCTTCTTCCCCCCCTTGCCTCCCGCTGCTCTCACCCCTTATCCACAACCCTAATGGCTGATGGTCTGATTCTACCCTCCCTTCTACTGGGAATATTTCCGTCTCCTCCCACCCTTGCGTATTCATGACTACATAGTATATCACCGACACCCCGACCTCTTTTACATATTTGTATTCTCCCTCTTCGTCTCCAGTTACCATACCATTCGCCACCGCCCAGCCTCTATCCTCCATCCAGTCCCTTAGAATCTCCCCCTCCTTATTTATTATCTTATCCTTCGATTTCCTTTCGAAGCTCTCCCGTTTTCTGTAAAGGCCCCCTTCCCTCCCCATCCTCGCATTAAAGTCCCCATCCAGTACCACCATACCTTCCTCTCTTTCGCCTAGCAAGTCTTCCACCCTTTCAATAATTCGTTCCAGCCTCTATGACCTACTTCCTCTAATCCTTCTCTAACAACCGTTATAATTCTCCCACTAGATCTTCCTTTCTTCTTCATCTGACTGCCTCCTGGAGTCTCCACCTATACCCCCTTGGCAGCTTTGGCTCTATTCTATTCCATTCCTTTCTTTCTACTCACGTCTCTACCAGTCCCACAACATCAAACTCTTGGATATACCTCCAGAACTCCTCATCCTTCTTCTTTATCCCTGATACGTTCCAGTACAGCACCTTCACTACTTCTGTACCCTGCATTACCCCCACCCACCTACTTCCCACGAAACAAATTCCCCTGCACTTCCTTCAACACCTCTTTCTCCTCGTCCCACACCCACATTTCCTCATCTGTTCTTATTTTCTGATATCCTACATTCGCCGATCTCCCCTCACTCCTCTCTATCGTAGCCCTGTCGTTCAGCATTCTCTGCACATCCCTTTCTTTTCTCGTCAAATCGTGATCCAATAAAACTCCTTTATCCTTTATCCTATTCTTATTCCGCATTAACCCCAACTTTTCTTCTCAGCTCTCCAACTCCACAATCGCCACTTCCTTCGCCTTCCTCCTCTCCAACTTAACTTTCCCTACCATCCCTTAAACCCACTCTATGCTCTGTAGCAGCGCTTCCACGCCCTCCCTTTCTTCACCGCTCTTTAGCTTCAACCCTCTTATCACAATATTATTTCTCCTGTCTGCCTTCTCTCCATTCTCATATCCACTGCCCTTATCCTTTCCCTATCCGCCCTCTCCTCTTTTTCATTCCTAGACTCTCCCACTTTCTCTTTTATCATATTCTCTAACCTCTCCCAAATACCTTTAATCTCACCCCCCCTTCAGCCAACTACTTCAATTTCCGCCCTGCCCTCAACCTTTTCAATTCCGATTGTGTAATTTGAAAAACTCGAAGAAAGGAATGCTGCCGAATTCACACACATAATCAAGAATCCAGTTTCAGTTCAAGGATTAGCAAGAATGTTACTTTTATGTGGATGACAAAACTGACAAAAATTTTACATTTATTCAAGTAAAATCAAAGAAACAAGAATTTAAGAAAGTAGAATTAAAGAAACCGTTCCTTTAACATATTTTTTCATTACGGCTGTTCGGGCGGGGTGCACAAAAGCCTTAAACCAAAAATACCTTCAAAATTAACAAAATTATTCCAACTTGATGACAAATTTTCATTAGACCAGAGAACCCATAGAACTACAGGCCAATAACTTGTTTGAACACGCTGTACAAGACCTTTACAGCTATCCTAAATGAGAGGATTGTTCGCAGCCTGTGTGAAAAGATACGTACGAACAACGTGGCTCGAAAAAACGTGTAGCAAGCTGCCAAAAGAACCTGCTAATTGACAGGTGCGTCTATAAAGGCGCAGCATTCCACCAGCGCTGCCTGTTGATGGCCTGGATTGACTAGCGGAAAGCTTTTGATTCAATCACTCATAGACTTAATATGTCTATAGGAAAACTTGAAGGTTCATCTACACATAGTCACCTTCCAGAGGTGCGTCTTTCAGGGAGACACCGTAAGCTCTCTTCTGTTTTGCATCACACTTCTGCCACTATCCCTTGCACTACGCCATTCTCCTAGGTACCTCTGCGGCGACACTAATTATCGCGAGCATAAGGTTAATCATGTATTTTGTATGGATGAACTGAAGAACTATACTTCTAGGACAAAGCTGCTTGAGCATGCTTTAAAGATAGTCGTGAGATGTACATGAGAGATTGTTATGGACGTTGGATTCGATTCATATGCAGCAAAGACGAATTGCTGGCGTACTTAGGCACGTCTTCTAATCTATCGGCGTTGAACGAGATATCTGCGACTATCATGCTTATCGACCCGTTTCTACTCTACTCGTTTGGGGTGGTTTCATGGGCGAGGCACGAGCTCACGGCCCTCGAAATCACCATGCGTAAGATCATGCATATGCGGAAGAGCTTGCATATCAATTCTTCCGCTTCGCGCTTGTACATCCTACGCCCTCAAGACGGGCGCGGACTCGCTCCGCGGCGAGCGAAACCCTGCGCCTGGATCTAAACATCAGAAGTGAGGAATGTGCATTACTCCATCTAGATGCCTCACTTCTTAAAGCCCAAGGAAGGAAAACATTGGTAAAAAACTTCCTCAAACAGCTCCTTGACAAGAAAATGTTCCAACATTTTTACAGGAATGTAGAAGATAAGTCCTTGTCGAAGGAGCTAACGCTTGCTTTCCTCAAATCATCCACACTTAAGTCAGGCACAGAAGGTTTCATTTTCGCGTCGCTGGACGGTGTCATTTCTACTTATTATACTGTAGCCGCATTTTACGTCCAGAAGTTCCCAGTGATTGGTGCAGAGCGCGTCATGCACATTCTGATTACCTAGCACACATACTATGCGGGTGTCTCACTCACGCAGTAACGACGTATCTTCACATGCACAATGCGGCCCGAAGAGAACTTTACTAACATCTTTGTCGCTCTTACGGTGTTGGCCGCGAACCCTCCAAAGGAGATACAGTCAATGGCCGAGGACAAAAAGTGCCGAATTCACTGGAACTACAAGTTTCCCACAACAGTCTCCATTGCACACTAGACGCCTGACATCATTCTCCTTGACTCGAAGCCTCGAAGACATACCCGCGTGTCGCTCCGTGTCCTGAAGACACATGAGGCTATAAACATATTTTTTATTAATATATGGTATTCTTTGTTACAATCATCATTTTTATTTAAAATTTCATCGATTTTAGTTAAAAACAAATCATTTTTTTAATTGGTTAAGCACCACAATGAAGTATTTGTTTATATCGTTTTTTTATAATATAAGCCTTAAAACTCTTAAGAGTCAAGTCTTGAGACTACATATTTTTAAATAACAAAGCTCACAGAATCAATTTTAAAAATCGACTTCAAATACTAAATGAACTTTGTATGATTCCATTGTAGTGTTATAAACAAACCATAAATAATCAAATATGTAATTGTTATTTCAAGGGGTAGAAGACGTCTTTTTCTTTACATATACATGCAAAATGCTAGATTGGCATCCATTTGCAGACATAAAAAATGTACGATTCCGCATTGTGCACGAAGATAATGAGCGAAATCCCCAACGTCGGTTAGAAAACTGCTTTCCACGAAGGAATAGTAAGGAGCGGTATCGCCCTATGTGTTTGGTGAGCAGAGGTGGGACGAGCGACGTCCAAAAATTCGTTAATGTTTACCACGAATGAAAACTTGGTCTCAGTA
>JAABKJ010008494.1:0-11436 GCA_011634705.1 Andricus grossulariae | reverse complement strand
TCTTAAACTAACACGAATTTTTTGTAAAATGTTGTAAGCGTGCAGAATTGAACATTTTTGCTTTAAAATTGTCTGCATTATTTTTCGAAATTTCAGAGAACCATTTTTAAATACTACCTTAAAATTAATTTACTGAATAAAAAATTATTTAAATTTTACCAGGAATTTTAAGAAAACTTTTTTATTCCCTTGAAATATTCAAAATTCTCAAGGCAAAATGTTTGGCGAAATGTTTGGCAAAATTCTCTCCATTATTCTCGTTCATCATAAAAAAAACTTGATAAAATTTCTGTCTTTTAGGCTGAAAACTCAATTCTAAAGCAAAAAAAAAAGAAAAAGTCCGTTTTTATAATATAAAAAGCACAAAATTTCACATTTTTGAGACTTTCCCCATGCATTTGAATAATTTTCGACCTAAAAGTACAGCCAGCGCCACCCTCGGCCGTACTCAACATTTCCGTCACTTTCATTTCAAAGTGCCACGAGGCTGGTCATGAGTTACAGACTTGAAAAACATAATTGTTTAATATTTTTATGTAAATTTACTGTTTCTCTATTATAATCATTATAATTTCAATCGTAATTTATATTGGCTTATCGCCAGAACCATATTTACAAAGAAGTCCAGAAAACTTTAGGTAATGAAGGTATTCAATAAGTTTTTTATATTTTTGATTAATATTTTAGATTTTACAAAGAAGCGGAAGGCAGAAAAATTATCTCCCATTTTCATTAAAAATGTACATTCTCCAGCAAAAAGATTTAAATTAAAAAATAATGATAATAACAATGACAAAAATGAAAATATGTTTACGTCTCGAAGTGAAAACATTTTCACGTCAACTCCCCTTCCTGTAAGTTATAATTCCATATTTTACAAGTTATTAAAATGTCATATTGAATATATAATCAGTTTGTTGTAACTCGACATAACTAACTTTTAGGCTAAAGCTGGACTCCAAAAACCTTCAAGCTTACAACCTCAAAGTTTAGGTGATCTTTTCTCGTCAGGTGCAAAACCGACTGAAGAATTATATCATTGTTCATATCGATTAATAATACAAATCGATAAAATCCGTTCCAAACCTGGACCAAAATCACAAAAACGTTTACTTTCTTCCCGTTTAAAAAAGAAATCGAAGAATATTGATAAGAGTCTCGATAAATGTGCTGAAGCTTTACAAGAAAGCGTCAATGAATCAATTCAACAGAATCTCAGGATGTCAGATCAGGATAGATTTATTGAGTCTGATCATCATAGTGTAATCGTATTAGATCAGTCCAGTCCCGAGAAAACAGATACGAATCTCAAGAAGTCGGATCAAAAGGATCTCCACAAGTCGGATCAAACCGACCTGAGAAATGCAGGTCAAAACAAAGTTGATGAGTCAAGTGAAAACAATATTAACAAATCATGTCCGAGCAAGCTCGATCAATCAAGTCAAAACCATCTCAACAAATCAAGCGAAAATCGCTCACCTAACACTCAGATCAAACCAGTCCAACAAAAATCTGAACAAAGCATCTTAAAAGCTGATGTCGTCCAGCAGATTGAAAAGTTAATCAAACCCCCTACAATGTTGTCTGTATGTAAAACCGGTTGTGAACTCCAGAAGGTTATTTTTAATAACAGTCCAGCTTTTAGATGCGGGAAATGCAAAAATATCTACATTCCACAACCAGTAAATGAAGGAAATGATGCACAGAGCCAACCGGTTCATCCTCAAATGCCTCAAAATCTAACATGTGATATTTGTTCTTGCGTATTCAAAACTAAACTTGAATATGAAAAACATATGAGACTGCATAACTATATGAATCCTAGTACACCTTTTCAATGCCATCTTTGTAACTCAGCATTCGACACAAAATCTAACACACGAAAGCACATTTCGCAAGCCCATGGAATCTTAACAGAGATAAAAAAACAAAAAAGCTTTTTGCCGAAAACTGCTGCTGATCTTCGATGCAAGCTTTGTAATTTGACTTTCAAAGACGAAGAATACTTCAGGTATTTATTTTTTTTCGGACAGACAAATTGCAGACTTCACAGCTCTCTCCCGCTTTAAAAATCTTTTTTTTTTAAATATTTTGCTTACTGTCTGTCCCTAAATAGTCCAAGAAGTACATTAAAATTTTGATCTAATCCTGACAAAAGCACAGACCTATCCCTATATCTCCTATTGTACCCTATATTCAACTAGTGCCCCTAAAGTACCCTGTTTTTAAGATATGGTACCCTATTTACAGACCATAATGGAACTCTGAACAAATTTATAATTAAATCAAAGCTTCCAAGAGTCAGGCATTTTGAAAAAATCAAAAAAATCAGGGAATTTCTATAAAAAGTATCTGTAAAAAATAATCAGGACTGCTACATAGCCACTATCAGTCATTTTTTTTCTCAAATAACTTTTTAGTCACTTTTTTAAATGAGAAGATCAAATTAGTCACTTTTCTTCTAATAAAATAACGCATGGGTTAATCACTATTCAATTCAGGTCTGTACCTATTTCTGAATTGTCTTGAATTCTTTTGAAATATTTCAGGGTATTTTTAAAGATTCAGAGACCTTTTTAATAGATTTTAGTGTATTTTCAAAACTTCTAAGGTATTTTCAAGAGCTTTTAATTTGAAATATTTTAGGGAAATTCTAAAGATTCCAAGGAATTTTGTATTAAGTTTGAAGGGATTTCAAAGCGTTTGAAATATTTTAGGATAAGGAATTTTCTATAATTTCGGAAGATATGGAACGATTTTACAGGACCTATAAAGTCTTAAGATATTTTAAAAGATTTCACGTTATTTTATAAGATTTCCGAAGATTTCAATTATTTTAAGGTATTTTATAATATTGTAGTGGATTTTTAAGAATTTATTCACAAGAAGTGAGGTGTTTCGAAGAGTTTTAAAGATTTAGAGATTTGGAATTCACCCAGAATTCTTATCAATTTATCCTAAATTCTTTTGAATTCTCTTGAATGTTGTTAATTCACTTGAATTCTTCTAAATTTACTCAATTATACTTAATTCAATGGATTAGAAAATTTTTTAAAAGTTTTAATTCAATTGATCCTGAGGATCACTTGATAAAATGATCAGAGGATTTGAAACATTTTAATGTATTTTTTTCAAATTCCTTGGAATTTTCATGATCTTTACAAAATTTCAAAAGATTTTAAAGGATTCGAAATATTTAAGGTTATTTTAAAAGATCACAATGAAATTTGTAATTGATTTCAATAATTTTACATATTTACATAGTTTTACATATTTGAGGGTATTGTACAATATTCCCGGGCATTTTCAAGAGCTTTAAAAAGTTTCAAGTCATTTCAAAATATATCAATTTATATGAAATATTTTAGTAAATTAAAAAAGATTCCCAGAACTTTTTATTTATTTCGATACTTTGAAGGGATTTAAAATGCTTTGAAATATTTTAGGGTATTTTAAAAGATTCCAAGGCATTTTCAAGAAATTTAAACAATTTCAAGGGATTTCCAGAGGTTTTAATAATTTTAAGGGATTTAGATAAATTTGCATGCGGTTTTAAAGAATTTCCTAGAATTTCGAAAGATATGGAAGGATTTTGCAGGACCTGTTAGTCTATAGGATATTTTTAAATGTTCTAAGGGATTTTATAAGATTTCCGAGGGTTTCAATGATTTTGTGGGGTTTTCAGAGCTCTCAAGATATTTCAATAAATTTTCCAGGATTTATGGAAATATCAAATTTCATAGAACTGCGTGGGATTTTATGACATTTTAATGGATTGCAAAGAATTTATTCACAAGAAGTGACGAATTTCGTAGGGTTTAAAGATTTCAAGAGATTATCAATTATTTTTTGCAATTAATTTGGAATTCGACCTGAATTCTTATTAATTTATACTGAATTTTGGACAGTCCTTTTGAATTCTTCTAAATTCACTCAATCTTACTCAATTCAGTGGATTTTTCCAAAGTTTTTGATTAATTCATTTTGAAGTCTTTGAAACTCACCTGAAATTCGAAGGCATTTCATCAAATTCTTTTAAATTTTCTTTAATTTTTTCTAACTCATTTCAAACTTACTCAATTCAATGCATTTTTCATATTTTTTAATTGTTTCGAATTCACTTGATTTTTTAAAAATTCAGTTTGATTTTTTAATGAATTTCATCGAAGTCTTCTCATTTCCCTTAAATTCCTCTTAATTTACTCATACTTTATTGTAATCAATGGCATTTTTGTGAGTTCTTTTAGAATCTTTGGAATTCTCTTGAATTTTTGTAATTCACTTCAATTTTTCTAAACTCACTCAATTCTGTTAAATTCAATGGATTTCTTTGAATTTATAAAGTTTTTATTTAATTGGTCCTAAATTCTTTTAACCTCGCCGTGAATTTGTATGAATTCCATCGAATTCTTCTCGTTTGCCTTAAATTCCTCTAATTTCATTCCAATTTTATGAAAATCAATTAAATTTTTTTATTAAAAAAATTTTTCCAATCAATTTGAATTCTTTGGAAGTTAACTAGAATCGTTTTGAAGTCTTATGAAATTATCCTGAATCATGAAATTTGGTGTGTAGGCTCAGGGGTTGTTCAAAAAAGGCAATTTTCGATTTTTTTTTTTTAAGAATATCTCATTTTGGTATGTTCAAAGAAAAAATGAATAAATTTTTTTTTCTTGATCGGGTAATATTATATGATGCCACAAGGCCTCTCTATTTTCCTATAAGAAAAAGATGGGGAAACTCCCATATCTACAATTATAAGACTAGAAGGCGTAATTTTCAATAAATCGAGTGCAAATTAGAGGAACCTCTTGAAATCACTTCCCCGAATGTGACATACGCAATGATTTTGACCCCCTCACATCCCCTTTCAGCGTTCCCCAAAAACACCCTCTAAGCAAAGTTCAAATATTTTTCGGTATATTGGTCGTAAATATTACTTTTGTGTAGTTTTTTTTAGCAGCTTATTTTTAGTAGTCAAATTAAAAAGTTTAATGTACATCTTTATTAATTATTAATCGTCTAAACAGCAAATTATCGGTACCCTCAGTTTAAATTTAACTGTAGTTTAAATTTAACTTTTCATTAGAATGAGGCAGAAAAATTGAGCTCTTTGCAAATTTGTCAACAAAACCGTCATAATTCTGCTATATCTGGTATTTTTACCACTTATCGATAATTGTTTAATCAATTTCAATTCGTTTGAACCTTTTTTTCAATCAAATATAAAAAATGTACACCTTTTCTGAGTATCATGATCTAATTGATTTAAATCAACACGATCGATTGAGTTTATTGTTCAAATGATATTAGTATCTCGCGTATTTCAAAATAAATGAGCATTTTTGATTTTCAGTAAAACCGCCGCCACTTTGTTAATTTTATACATTTTTATAAATTTATATTTTTTTGTTATTTTCAGAAAATTGTTGGTACGCGGCATCAAACTTTTTCTAATGTTAAAAAAATGTGTTAAAAGTTAAAGTTGTTAGAAATTTTAAAAGCCAAATTTCATGCTTTTATAAAATCCCTCAACAGAATAAAAAAAGAAATGGTAAATATCCTACTTGAGTGAAAAAATACAACATTGCCAAAAAATTTGCCACAATTTGTTCTTCACTTTGAGAAAATTATTGGTATCCAGTATAAATAGCTTTTTAATGATAAAATAAGTTGTTAAAAAAAGGGCAAAATCTAAATTTCATGCTTTTGTAAAATCCCTCACCAGAATTAAAAAAAAATGATAAACATCTTAATCAGTGGAAAAAATACAGCATTTCAAACAAAATTTGCCAAGATTTTTTTTTAATCTTTCCCAAATTTTTGGTACCCGGTATACATATTTTTCTGATGTTGAGAACAGTTGTTAACAAATTTTAAAGTTAAATGCCAAATTTCATACTTTGATAACAATTAGAGCAAAATTTTCAATATCTTTGGCTTGGACTGAAAAATACCCTGTTTTGATCAAATTTGTCTGCGGTGTTCTTTGCATTTTCTATATTTAAGTATAGTTTACAATATAAACAAATATATATATTTTTTTAATTTTAATAGGAATCATATGAAGTCCCATGAGGAAAACGACAAATCAGCTCTTCCAGAGGGACAACTTAAGTCTGTAAGATATGCCTGCTCAGTTTGTAGTATGGAATTTGCCACTCTACCAGAAATTGATGCTCATACGAAGACACACGTAGAAACTGACATAGAGGACCTCAGGTGTAATATTTGTAGTAAAATTTTTCCAAATGATCAAATATTAAGAGATCATTTGCGAGATCATGTGGCTCGCGCACATCGATGTCACCTTTGTCCCAAAGCTTTTGTTAATATGATAAATCTAAGCGTTCATCTGAAGAATCATCCGTAAATAACTTTTTGCGGAATTTAAATTTTGCAGTTTTCATCTATGACGTACATTATAAGTTACTTGAGTAAGTGCGATGATATAGAATAGTTTGTGAAAAATTAAAAAATCATCTAGATTCAAATCATATAAGTTTCTACCAGCTCGTACATTTTTTATCATTTCTTATTTACAATATTACGAGCATCAAATATATATTAAGTGTTACTCATATTTTTTAACAATCTTTTATTAACATTACGAAAATTGACATAAAGTGACAAAAGCCTCGAAGAAAGAATTTTTTGAACAATTAATTGTGAAGCAGTTTTGAATTTTTTGTTTTCTTGGCATTCATATGAGCTTTTTTAATAAAAAATGCTATATACCTATCTCCAATTGAAGAATTTTTATCCTAAATCCATGGGTTAATTTATTTTAAAGTATTTTCTAATTTTAGGAAGTTATGAAATAGGTAGTTTTATTTAATAAAATAATTAATTCTGTACTAGCAATTTTGATTCGTACGCTATGCACGCTAGAAGTTTCTCACTAGCAATAAAATCCTGAAAATAAATATAAAATATTTGAGGGTGATCTCTAAAAACCAATTTCTGGTCATTTTATGATTAGAAAATATTTTTCCAGGTCATTATAATTAAAACTTGAAAGTCTGAAAGAATTTTCAATTTTAATATTTAATTCTTAACCACAAAATCAAAGCGTTCCAATCATAAGAACTTTTCTTAATTTAAAGTAATTAAAATTACAAAATTTTAATTGTTAAACTTTTAATAATGTAAGATTAAAAATTAGAAGTCCTTTAAAGTATAGAGCATTATTTCTCAACTATCATCTACTTTGGTAATTTATAACTCTGCTGATACCAATAAAAAATATGTTCCAGTACAGTTTCTATAGGAGCTCTTACAACCTTTCCATGAATCATAAGCATTTTTAGAAGAAAGAAAAATTAAAAAAAATTACCGAGGGTGCACAAATTGTCGAGGATCGACAGATATTTTTTATGATGAATAGTAAATTAAAATTAAATTAAAAATGAATCAATATCTGTAATGAGACCCTCATGAAATTGACGGAAATTCGCAATTTGCTTAATATTTTAGATTTGCTGAATCAGAAATTTTAAATCGCAAATATAGTTACTTTTTAATTTATTCTTTATATTTAAATGCTACTGTAGTGATGAGGATAAATCAAACTTTTTTCAAATAATTGTATTATCTGAAAAAATTGCATTTATTGTTTCTTAAATAAGTCATTGTTTAATTGGGGACAATTTTTGGCAAAGCTCCATATTTCGATGACCCACCTCGAGAAATGGTGATATCGATTTTTTCGTTCATGCCCTATTTATCAAAATGTATAAATATTAAGTTAGTTAATGGCAGTTTTTTCTTTGAAATGCATTCAGGGTAGAAAAATTGACATATTTACTTATAAAAATAAATTTTCGGTACATTTTATTTGGATAATATCTTTTTTAACGATTTATGACTCTGGCTACGAATAAAAATGATTATGTTAAATAGAAAGGGCCATGAAGAACCCTGTCGTAACTGCCAGTATAGTGAAAACATTTTTTTTTTAATTTATATTGAAAGAAGACATACATCGTTGAAGTAGACATCTGCGCAAAACCTACCGAATGCATTATTTTAGGCGAATAAATAATTAAATGTTGATTTTTTTAACCTGAAGGTATTTAAAGGAAGAAACTTAAACTTTCTTTTAAGTAAAAAAATAACCCTAAATTCAAAAAAGTAACATTTATTTTTGAACCTCCTTCTCGGTAAACGTGCCCCAGCCACTTCAGGGCAGTTAAGAAATATAATTCCTGGATGTAGGTAATTTCCTTTTAAAAAACTTCGAAATTAGACACTATTTCAAAATAAAGCTTTGAAAATTCTAATTTGAAATTGGAAACCTCAAAAACCGAGCAAATTCAAATTTAATGGCCGTAAAAATTGAATTATTTCGTAAAGCATTAATAACTATTTTTTAAATTATTTGTATATGCTCTACAACACTAACGCAAAAAAGTCATACATTCAAAAATTTGTAACGTTCCTGACAGAAAACTTTTGTTTTAAAGTTTCCAAACATAAACTAATCCAAAATGGCGCATTTAAAACAATTTTAAATTGAAATTATAGAAATTGGAAGGATCATAAATATTATTAATAAATATCATATCATGTAGTGTCAAGTCACGTTCAAAGTGACTGCATATATTTTTGACTAAAACATGAGATTTTTGTCAAGAAACAAATAAAAAATCACTCACTGTCACCGTTAAAAATTTAAGAATTGAAAATATTGTAAACCTTTAAAGTTTACTCACTCTGAAAACGTTGAAAATTATATGATTTCTAATAGGAAACTTTCAAAATTAATGAACTTAAACTCGAAACAACGTTCGTTTAAAATCAATCATTTTATTCGCTAAAAAATGCAAAGGTAATAACTTGAAAGATCAATGATAAATCATTCCCATTAATTATTTATCTATATTATACATGCACATTTTCATCGATACAACAACATAATCCGAGGGATTTTTTAAATATTTCGCTAATAGAAAAAACCTTTTTTTTCTTATATTGGAATTTGATAAATCCTTCGATGGCACACTGGGGTCAAAAAGACCCCAGGCATGTTCACCCTTATTTAAATTCCTTCATCATTTGAAGGGTTAATCGAAGGTTTAATTTCAAATTTAAGATTTGTTAAACACTTATAATTTTAAAATATCAAGTGATCGGCTAAAGAACACCAATATGTGACCGGGGAAAAAAAAGGTTTTCTGGATAAATTATAGGCTACAGCTTAAAATTTTCATTCATTTAAGCATTTCAAAAAAAGAAAAATTAACTATATCTTAAAGAGATTTGTGAAAGCCGATTAACAGTTTTTTATATTTATTTTCTCATTTAAAACAAATTTGACATACTTTTTTATAAACAATCCCATTTATTGCAGTTACCTATATTTGCGTAAAACATTATGAAATCAGTAAAGAAACTCTTCAGAAATAATATCTAGCAGGTTAAAAACTTTTTAAACCATTTTTTCATGTTTATATTAACAACTTAATGAATGAAAGTGCTATAGTTGAAGAATCAAAATAGTTACTGACTTTTTTTTGAAATTATTATTTGAAATGAACGTAAAAAAATGCTTTATAGTTACTATTATTCTTAAATCCAATGTAATTGTTAGAATTATAACCAAATTTAATAAAGAAATACATATCATAGCCATTTTGCGCTCTAAAAACTTCGTTCCTTTAACAAAATTGACCAAAGATTTGTCAAAAATAAATAATATGTACGATTTTTCAATAACTGATAACAATTGTTCATTTTTTAAATAAATTTTATAAACGAATAATTAATAACTTGACTACTTGTCAACATATATGGAAGGTAGTTTTTTGTTACAAAATCGACTGCCATTGACTCTGAAAAGACCTCATTTATTAAGAGAATTTGTCAGGTGACAATATTTGTTATTTATTTAAATACATTTTATAAAAAAATACACATGTTCGTCTATTTTCAGACAGAAGATTTATCAACGGAATTAACTCTAAATAACTTTAAAAAATCCGAACTTAACTAATTTTCAACAAATGAATATAGTTTTTTTTATTCTAAATCGACTGTCGGTGAGTCAGAAAGTAGCCTATTTATTAAGAAACCTTGTTAGGTGACATATTTTCTTATTTAATTAAATAAATTCCAAAAACAAACACAAATTTTCATCAATTTTCAACCGGCAGATTTCGTTTTCTCAACAGAAATAACTCTAAATAACTTGGTATATACCTTTCTTATATTATTTCATCAATAAGTCACAATTTTTGTTATAAATCTTTTTTCTAAAAGATCCTTAATATCGTTATTTTTCAACAGTGAGCAATCGTGTCTTTAAACAATTTAAAGTTTACTGTCTACGGTGGCATTACTGCAGTTCTTGTGCTTCTAGATCATATCCGTCTTTCAATCTTTACTCTGTATTTATATTTTTTCATAAAATTTATTAAAATAAATAACCAATGTTGCATCTGACAAAGTCTTCTAATAAATATGGTCCTTACTGAGTCATTGGCAGTCGATTTAGTCAAAAAACCACATCCATTTGTTAAAAAGTAGCCAAGTTGTTAATTTGGTTGTAAAATTTTTTGTCAGATGAGAAACTATTGTTCTTTAATAAAGTATCATAAGGAAACGATTTTTCCAACTTATTTAGGGTTGATTCCGTTGAAAACACGAAACTGCTGGTTGAAAATTGACGAAAATCTGTATTTGTTTATCAAAGTTATTCAAGCAAATACAAAAGTTTTATCGTGTATTTAAAAATCGTACATATTATTTATCGCCGTTAAATTTTTGATCAATTTTGTTAAAGGAATGAAGTGTTTGGAGCCTTTCAGGGCTATGATATATATCCGGAACAAAAAATTGGAAAGAAAAGTCTCTAAGTATTTTTAATCTTGAAGCAGCACTTTCAAGCATTAATTTAGCAGAAAAAAACGAGTTTTTTAAATAATGCAACCTGCTGAATATTATTTGTAACTGATTTCATGATATTTTACATAAATAGGTAATTGTCAAATTTTAGGCAAACTTGAAGTCCCAGTAATATAACATTAACTTAGAAACTCGTACTGATTTTTTTTTTAAATTTACTAAATAGTTATTATCGTCATCTACAAAATAGTCATTTCTTTTCTTTATTTGCGTTCCTATTTCCTTTAATTTAATAAAAGAACACCCCAAACTTCATTATCGTACGGCGTCCAAATCTGACTTTGCACAAGAATAAACTGTTTTTCTCCTTTTGTTATACAGTAACCCGAAAAAAGCTTAACGTATCAATTTTGTAAACTTTAGATGAACATAAATTTAACCTATGCACATTTTCCAAGTCAAATGAATAATATTGTAGAAAACTTGAAGTCTGTCCCTCGATTTTTGTCATTTCAGACGTCATTACCGTACGTCTTTTTTCTAGTAAAATATTGTAGTTACAATTGAGTAATAAATACAGAAATATTAAGC
>JAABKJ010008493.1:0-11436 GCA_011634705.1 Andricus grossulariae | reverse complement strand
AATGGAAAGGGCATACAAAAACCTATGAAAACTGTACTAAAAAAAATTTCCTATTACCAAATAGAAGAATTAAAACTCGCAAAAATGATTTATAATTTTTATAATTTATAATTATTACAATCCTAATATTGTAATCATATCATTATAATAATTTATTAATAATATACTTTAAACAAGTTTGATTTCGGCAGACAGTTTTTTTCAGTGGGTACTGCAGTTGCGAAATAATGCCCCATTTATAAACAAAAAATTCCGCTTCTCTTTGAGGAATGATTAATAGCCAATTATTTATCAACGATTCCATATCATCAGTAATTTAAATTTATGATTCTTTAAACAAACTCAATCAAAGAATTTATTATCTGACTATTTTCCATCACTTAAACTTTATTTTTTAACTTGATCAACTGTTAATAATTAATTGTGTAACTTTCTTAGAAACTTGGATAACGATTAACTATTGTTGAAAATAGTCAGAAAATGCATTTTTTAATTGTTTTTTTAACAATCAATAATTGTTATTGAATTATAGCAAGAAATCGTTGATAATTTAATTGGCTGTTAATTCCTGGATGCAAAGTGGAATTTTTTAGTTCATAAATACATGAGATAATACAAATTTAAAAAAAATTGTTCTCAAAAATACTAACTCTCGATTGTCATTGAAATATGTATTTTTAGTAATAGTTCATGTATCTCCTGTTCCTATAGGGCTATTTAGCTCTAGGGACTTATGCTAAATAAATAAAAAATGCTATGAAAAATACGAATGGACAAAAGTTGCTCTTCCGAAAAAGATTGAAAATTCATCCAAATTTGTTATCTATAATTTTTTTATATGACGGGTAGTTTTAGTTTTAATCGTAAAAGATAACATTCAATGTAGAAAAAACAACATTTTTTGAAAAGCGATGCACGGTATGAAAAAAATTTAATCAACAAAAGTTGTTCGCGCAAAAAGTATCTACAAATTTGTACTTAGTAATTTTCAGATAGGACAAGTAGGCTTTCTTTTAATCGTAAAAAACAAGAATTAAAATAAAAAAATTAAATTTAAAAAAAGGACACAATAGACGAAAAAATGACAAAAAAAGTTGTTGAACCAAAAATTATCTTCAAATATGTTATAAAATCTTGTTATAAAAATATACTAAAAATTAAAAAAATTAACTTTTTGGAAAAAAGGATACAAGCTACAATAACATTTTATTTAACAAAATGTTTCGCCCAAATTATATTTAGGTCAAATTTGCTTAGAACCACCTTACGCTAAGACGCGTATTTTTAGTTTCAATCGTGAAAAACAACATTAAAAATGAATTAAATTTATGAAAGAACGACACAAGTTGCAATAAAATGTTTAATAACAATTTTCTCTGTAATAGGATACGCTTTTTTCCAATTATAAGAACAAGACAATGAAAATACGTATGTTTCAATGCCAATGCATATTATGAATTGTCATAATATAAATTTATTGAAATGATACATTTTTCAGGGCAGTTGAGGATAAAATTTAATGCAAAATAAGAAACAAATATTAAACTAATTATGAAAAATAAAATGTGTACATTATTTTGCAATATCTGAATAAGCAGTCTCAGACTGAGGTATAGAAATAAATATAATATACATTTAATATAATAATGTTGAAAATAATGTAGAGAAGTTCGCATTTTGGACAAAATCGAGTGCGAAGCACGAGACATGTGATGAGAATGTGTTCGCTAAAGCCGAAGGAGCTTCAACAAAAGAGAATTCACCATCACCAAATTACAGTTGTTGATGCTTTGAAATTTAATTTTAAAAGGCGTGCGCATCTCGGGGAAAAGTATTGCACCTCGGGAAAAAGTTCACTAAATATTTGGTTCTAGCTGAATAAGCATGGGAAAAGTGCCCCTGTTCTAATTGGGCTCATATTTCAAGGGTAGGTGTCTTCTAGTGTGAAAATAATTTACGCAAAGTACCAGCTCTTAGAAATGATTTTTTGAGACATTATAGTCGAAAATACTAAAAGCGAAAAATCAATTTATCTGGAAAACGGCTTAACCGATTTTAACGAAGGAAATATATATTGTGGGGATAGTTAGGGCAACACTACAGAAAAATCCCGGATGAATTGCGTTAACTATACAGGGCAACAAAAAAATTATTTTAATTTTCAATCATTTTTTTGACCATGTTTTTCAACGAGGGCCACCTTAATTTTTTTCTCATAAAATAAGCGAACGCTGATTAAAGACATATATTTTTTACGAACCGATCAAGAGGGAACTTCATATGAAAAATGAGCGAAAAACATTTTTTGGCCCCTGAAATACATGCTTTTACATATAAACCAGGGGCCAATGCAACATTGTACTAACTGTTAAATAAAATGAGCCTAATTCGAGTCAGATTGTTTTTTAATGAGAGTAAAGAGCACGTACAATGAACTTTATATTACAATAAATATGTAAAGTACGATCTTACTGTTTTAATCAAGATCACTGTCTTCATCAATTGTTGGCGTCGTGTTGGCATTCGTAAAGATCTTGCTGACTATCTCTGCTGGCTTTATTATTTTTGACAAGTAGCGAGCATGTCCCAAGTAATATATAATTGCCGCAATATGTGAGCAGCATCCCAGGGTTCTCCGTCCATTAGCACACTCGCACGAATATCGATTTATTCCCTGATATTCTTGGCTGTCAGGAATATATTCGATATAACATCTGTAATCTCTTTTGTTGGCGTGACGCGATTGGATTTGTACTTGTAAGATGTTGGTACTCTCTTTTAATACTTTGAGATTCACGCTACCATCCGCATTCATAATTTCAGCAAGGTAACAAACTGCTTGGGATACCTGACACGACCCTGTCAAAACATATAATACTATAGAAAAATAAGCTACTATATGTATGTAGAAGGAAGTGAGCCTATTACAGTGTTCAGTGTATTGGTTATTTTGTTACGAATTTTTTATTGAAATATTATTTCCGTATTACTGACTAAATTATAAATAATATTAATGTTACCTGTAAAGAATATTTTGAGGTCGGTTTCGGAGACTTGTGGAAAATTCTTCAAATCATGAGACAACAGTGGCGAAAAAATCCCTTTCTTCCTATTCCACTTTCAACATTAACAAATTCTCTAACCGGGGATCGTTCTTATTTTCACTAATATTCTCAATTTAATTATAACTGCAGTGGCTGATTTTAGTTAAGATCTTAAATTTACTAAAAATTATTCTAATTTTTAGTAATGGTAGTGTTGCATTTTAAACTTACCTCAATAATATTTATTATCATTGAGACATTCGTTCAATTTGCGTTTAGTTTTTCCTGTCCAGTAAATTGCAACCAAGGATATAAGTTGATTCCAATACTGGTAGAACGTTAAAACTAGCCCTAAACATTTTATAACTAAATTTGAAAATTTAATAAATAACAATTTAGTAAGATTAATTCTTACGATCAAAATTCACATTAAAATTTAAATCGTTCTTTAACGATAAAAGTGACGGGGTGTGGATTCACTCAAGGGAGAGATGATTGCGTACTTTTCTGACTTGCATTTGATTTCAAGATTATTAATTTTATCATAATTTGGATTCTCCTTCCTTTCTTTCTTTTAGATACTTAGGTACCAAAACTTTGTTCACACAACGAGGTCTTTATTGTTAGATAAAGTGCAAGGCTGTTACAAACTCCATTATGGCTCTATTCTTTTTGAAAAATTGAAAGAAACAAAAAAAACCATTCGAATTTCAGTAGCTGGTGCAACCATGCACAACGATGTCTTTATCGTTAGATAAAGTGCAAAGCCGTTACAATAAAAGTTGCACGCACTTCCGCCAACCAAAAGATGGAGTGCAAAGTCGTTACAATAATCACATCACACTAATTAAAAAAATAAATGTAAAACACAAAAACTTACGTCTAATTACTCAAATTCTCACGAATTTGGATAAATTAGTGGACGGAAGTCTTAATTGTAACAGGAAAATCCATTGAGAGTGGCGCTCCTTGAGTGATGCTTATTCCAATTCAATTTGCTGTACTCAATGCCAGGTAGATCATAGAGACCAAGAGAGGCTTCTTCCTCGCAGAGGGTCGAGTAGGAAGTCCTATGGTACCGATACCGGGATCGATATATAAAGTACATCGGTCCCACGCTATCCCCACTTAGAGCTGATGGCGCGCGCAATCGATCGTGTGATCAAATGATTTCGTGAATCATCCTTTAGCTCTACCTGGATGTCCACTTTGAGTCAGAGGCGTATCAATATAAATTTTCTCCCGTATAGCTTTATGATTTAATTTTAAATATGAAAATAGAACAGACCGCCTCACACTCTTAAGCAATCACATCGTTTTCAATTGTATATTCGGTATCCTTAGCAGCTATAATACATGCTAATATAATGTCTTGTAAATCTTCATCCGACGATAGACGTTTACCGAAATGGTTTTGGAGAAAAGATGCTATACGAATGTATACAGCAACTTTTGGTAGCATCTTGCTATCTAACTTGCGATCTAATAGTTTAAATTTTTGTTCAATCATTCCATGAACCGACTCTACAGCCCAGCGAAGCTTAGTGACAAATCGTGAATAATTAGCTTCTGTAGATGTTAACTGTATACGACTTCCTTTGTTGAAAGGTATTAAAAATCTATAACCTTTTGCCTCTAAATCATCCTTCATGTCTCTAAATCCTCGGTCTAAAATAAAAATGTCTCCTTTTTCTAATATTATAGGCAGTCCATCTCTACCATTCAAAATAATGTTTAGAATTGAAGCATCATTTGGATTTGCGTAAAAGGGGCCGAACATGTCAAGGATATAACCATCGGCTGTAGTGACTGTAAAAGGTTTGCAAAGGTGTGTCTTTTTCTGAATCGAATACGATTTACGCTGGTAGTCATTATTTTTGTTTTTTTCATGCCTAATATAAGTATCATCACAAATATTTGACAGTTGCCTAGAAACATCAAACAAGTTTTTGGCGAAAAAGGTTGTATGATTTGATATAAGATCTTCTCTAGGTTTTGCAGACACGCCAAACTGTGTGGGAAGAATATCTGTTTCATATGCCTTAATCACAGACTTTGAATACTGCGATACTAACATAGGACTTTTCAACTGGAACATTAACGCGATCAAAACATTAGAATTACCGGTTCTTAGTTTCACAAAAAAAAACAATTGCTTGAGTCGAAAAACGCATATCTGAATCTCTCAGAAATGTCATCATTTCCCGTAACTGAATAATATTGTTCCACTCTAACCCTGTGTAGACAAATAACTTTTCGGCAGGTAACGTAAAATCCGCTATCTTATCCATAATCATACGATGAGACCTGATTGCTAAAGATCCCATTAATTTTTGAAGATCGTTAATTTCGATTTCCGTATCATGTGAACGTACCTTCAAAGCAGATAGACAATCTTCGTAAAACTGTTTATGAATCAGGTGATTTTCACAGCAACGATTTCCCGATGGTATATAGATTCGTCTAACAGTCTATGCCTGAAGTCTTGCTTTCTGAGGAACTTTTGTCAAATGTTTTATTGCCGCACAAATGCAACAGTATCGATGAGTTGATATTGTTCTTGTTAAGTCAAGTTTCACATATTCCGTATCCGTTGTCCCCGTTGACTTCGATGTACGTGGTTCGAACGTCAGATCGTCATCAGATTTTGTCTACCTTGGACTCAACGTTTTCACCTATTCTAAGCACCGATAATAAATACACTTTCTTTACAAAAAAATTATGATTACCAAAATAAAGTACTTACCTGTTCTAGCTTTCATCGCCCTTTTACGACATTTGTCGTGAATAAAATCTTTTATCTTTATCGGCTTGCCAAGCAATGATGAGTACGAGGTTTCTTCGTCTTCATTTTCAAGTGTATTTCTTCGCCGCGACACCTTTCTCAATAAGCGATTACATGCAGCGCAACGTTCTTTGTCCTCCATAGCGAACAAACTAAGTTTACGTAATTAAATATCACAGTTAACAAAAACCTTAACACTTCTACAATTTTCTGCAAAGTAGCTTCACTTTTTGGAGCACACGCACTGCTACAAAGAGTTCCACTGTACTCTAATGTTCATACACATTTAGCCATGATTCAATACATACCAAGTCTAGCCGAAAAACGTTCAATTTTCGTCCAACTCGCGCATACCAGCACCACTGCCATCTTGGTTACCATTCAACACAGCCGCCAGCTGTACACTTATTCAATATGGCGGTGTAATTGGTATCGTTGCTGATTGGCTGCAATTTTTTTTACTTGCACGTGGCTAGACCTCGTGTGGATTGGATCATGCCTTTAGCACTCTAAAGAGAGATTTTAATAACATCGTTTTGATTTCGATGCCTGAATTTAGCAATAAAAGTAAGTAAATGTGCTCTTTTCTCTCATTAAAAAACAATCCGACTCGAATTGGGCTCATTTTATTTAACAGTCAGTACAATGTTGCAATGGCCCCTGGTTTGTATGTAAAAGCATGTATTTCTGGGGCCAACAAATGTTCTTCGCTCATTTTTTATATGAAGTCCCCTCTTGATCGGTTCGTAAAAAATAAATGTTACTAATCACTGTTCGCTTATTTTATGAAAAAAATGAAGGTCGCCCTCGTTGAAAAACATGGTGAAAAAAATGTTTGAAAATTAAATCTTTTTTTTTGCTTTGTATAGTTAACACAATTCATCCGGGATTATTCTGTAGTGTTGTCCTAACTATACCCACAATATATATTTTCTTCGTTAAAATCGTTTAAGCCGTTTTCTAGATAAATTGATTTTTCTATTTTTGTATTTTCGACTATAATGTCTTTTGATAAAATGAAATCTTGAGTTTTTATTTATGAGATATAACACCATAAGTTTGAAAAACTATAATAAGGGACATGTTATCGGACGATATTTACTCATATTTAATGGAATTTATTTTGATACAGAGTAAATTTAAAATAATTATCATATAGGATATTATTGGAAAAAATACGCTAAATAAGAACCTCTAACTGAGAAAATTATTCCTCCAAATACAAGTGTATTTATAATTCTAGGAAGATGGTATTATAGAATAAAGTTGCTTGTATGGACATTAGGCATGCTAATGACAATAAATGGATTAATTATGTAAGATAATATGCTATAGACGCAGAAAACACAAGAAACCAGTTTTGTTGCATATACATATATATAATTCAAAGCTCCAAGATCTGGCCGAAATAGATGCCTCCCTTCGTGAGGATATCTCGGAGGAGTCTGGCCTCTGGATCAACTGAACAAGAAGGTTGAATGGGCAAGATAGAATGCGTCTCGTGTTCAGTGTGTGATTGACTACACAACATCTGGTAAACCGTGCACGGAAGGGGTTCGGAAGTTCGCCCAAGAAATGAGGACATACAATCACACACTAAACAAGTTAAAGCTGCTGACAATCAAGCAGTATACTGCCGACAAAATGCTGGTGTTATCTGATACAAGGAGGAGAATACAGAAGAGGGACACCTGAGGAGGAATGTCCATCAATCACTGCAGAAGAGGTGAAAATAGCACTTAGGTGTACAAAGAACTTTACCACTGCAGAACCATATGGTATCAAGAACTTCTGATGGAAGAAGCTTACTTCTACACATCAACATCTGCCCCGCATATTCACCTCATATTTGAAGTTGGAAACGCCCATTCCGCTGTGGCTGGTGTTAGGACCAATTATACTTCTACCGAACAACGTGGCTCGAAAAAAGGTGTAGCAGGCTGCCGAGAGAACCTGCTAATTGACATCAGCGTCTGCAAATACGCCACAGCCCATCAGCGCGTCCTGTCAATGGCCTGGATTGACTTCCGGAAAGCTTTTGATTCAACCTCTCATAGACTTATAATCTGTCTGTTGGAAAGCTTGAAGGTCCATCCATACATAGTGAGATGCATAGAGAGATTGATGCCCCTTTGGATAACTGGATTTACTATCTCATCTGAAAATTTTCGTGTGACAACGAACAACGTCACCTTCCAGAAGGGCGTCTTTCATGGCGGTATACAGTCAGCTGGATTATATAAAAAATCGGCAAAACCCCAAAAATGAATTTTCAAATATTCAATTTTTATGTATTACATTTCATACAATAGGTGTTTCTACACTCTATTCTAGAAGGACCGACTTCTATCCTTCGAACTGTTCAACTGACATTAGTCCGAACCTAATCTTTTTCGAGGGAGGTGTGCAACGATTTAGTGCATCAAAATATTCGACTCGCGCGAAGTCAAATACTTTCTGTTTCACGCTGCCGATTTTAAAACGATCTTTGTATGCAATTTTTTTCTAACTTTTTAAATTGTGTGTGTTAAAATAGTGTTAAATGTATACATTGAAAGCAAGCGTGTGAATTCCGTAACCTGAAAAAAAGTATAAAAATAGTTATGATCCCAGGAGATCCCAGACTTTTGTACATTGCAGAGTATTTAAAAGAAATCGATGAAAAATTTCTGCGGAATTTTGCAGACCTGGTTTTGGGAACCGAAAATCACATGTCGTGTCACGCTCGGCTCGTTTTTTCACGCGCACAGTTCCGAGCTGGTGTTACCACCAACGTTGCCAACGGTCAAGGCAAAGAGTCAGAAGCTTCTTGTCAGGAGACTTGAAAAAAAAATCAAGAGATTGCACAAAAATTTATAAATTAATTGTTATAAATAATCAATATACAGAATTATGATAAAATTGCATTATGTAAAAGCAAAATGACATGAAATAAAATCTTTTTTTTTTCAGTTGCAAACTTATTTCAAGGAAAATAAATTTATTGGTAGCAAAGATAGAGTATGGTTTAAATTAATCGATGGAATACTCCAACTGACGAATCAGAATCCGCTACTTCTTTTGACAATGATGAAAATCCTGAATAATCATTTGTTATTGTTGTTTTGAGTAAATGTAAATAGTCACTTCCGGTCCGCCACATTGTTTAAAAAAATTTTTGAGTTGATATTTCAAATAAGTCACTCCAAAACCGTAAACTTACTGATTTACACAAAAGTCGGATGCATTTTAGTAACGTAAATAGTCACTTCCGATATGACATTTTGTTTAACAAAAATTTGATTGAAGATTTTAAATAAGTCTCTTAAAAACCGTAAATGTACCGTTTTTTACAAAAATCGGATGCATTTTAGTAACGCAAGTAGTCACTTCCAGTCCGCCATTTTTTTTTTAAATATTCATTCGAGATTTGGAATCAGCAAGTTCAAAAACTTAAGGATCGCCTTACAATTTTTGGATACGCGTATTCGTCTAATTTTTCCGATTTCTCATGTAATCCATCCCACTGCGCGATGCCATGAACCCTCTGCTTTTTTGCATCACACTTCTGCCTTTATCTCTCGCACTACGAAGTTCTCCTGGATACCTCTGCGGCGACACTAATCATCGCGATCCTGAGGTCTCTCATGTATTGTATATAAACGACCTGAAGATCTATGCTTCTGGTAAAAGCAAACTTAAGAGTGCTTTGAATATCGTGAAGAAGTACACAAGAGAGATTGATATGGACTTTGGATTGGACCGAAATAGATTGGTGCCGAAATTCATCTGAAAAAAGTAAAGATTTATGGCGTTCCCAAGGACCCTGAGCTTGTGGATATAAGTCTGATTAGACATCTTGACACGTAAGAGACCTATACATACCTGGGCGTGTCTCAAAGCCACATCAAGGCCGTGAAATCAGTGAAGGAGTCTCTCCGAAGCAGATACAAAGCATATTCTTCGACAGATTTGGTCCTCAAATCTGTCGGCGTTGAACCAGGTATCTGCGACGAACATGCTTGCCGTCCCGGTTCTACTCCACTTGTTTGGGGTGGTTCAATGGACGAAGAACGAGCTTGTGGCCCATGATATCGCAACGCGTAAGATAATGCATATACATAAAGGCTTGCATATCTATTCATCCGTTCCGCGATTATACATCTTACGCTGTCAAGGCGGACGCGGACTTCTGAATCTCCAATGTCTTCATAACCGAATTTTTCTAAGTACAGCTTACATCGTTGCAAATGGCAGAGATCCTCTCCTGAAAATGGTCAGAAAACACGAGATGATTGGCAAAGGAGCGTTCCTTTACAAAGCCGCAGAGCAGGCGGCCGAGACCCTTGGCCTGCATTTTAACATCAGAAGTGAGGAAAGTGCATTACTCCATTTAGATGCTTCACTTCTAAAAGCCGAAATAAAGAAAGCAGAGGTTGAAAAATTCCGCCAACAGCTACTCGACAAGGAAATGCACGGCAACTTTCACAGAAGGAGCTTTCAAAGGAGCAAACTTTTGCTTTCCTCAGATAATCAGGGCTTAATTCAAGTACAGAGGGTTACATTGTCGCAAGCCAGGACGGTGTCATTTCCACCTTAGTATCCCGTGACAGCATTTTATGTCAAAAAGTTTCCAGCGATAGGTGCAGAGCATGTCATGCACACGCTGAGTACCTAGAACACATACTATCCGGGTGTCCCACCCACGCGGGAACGACGTACCTCTCGAGACATAATGCGTCCCTAAGAGTGCTTTATTACAATCTTTGTCGCTCTTACGGTGTTAGCCGCGACGCTGACCTGCCGAACGCTCCGAGGGAGATAGAGTCAATTGTCCAAAACGAGAAGTGCCAAATTTTCTGGAACTACGATTTTTGGACAGCATTCTCCGTTGCACATTCGAGGCCTGACATGGTTCTCCAAGACTTCAAAAAACGAACTATATTCGTGATCGAATTCTCGTCTCCGACCGACTACAACATCACTGCCAATGAGAAGGAAAAGGAGTAGAGGAATCTTAAAAGGGAGCTGCAACCACTCTACCCAAAATATTCGGTTAAAGTAACTGTCCTCGTGATCGGTGCTCTCGGAGGTGCGAAACTATAACTGTTTCGTAACCTTAAAGTCATACCTGCGCTGCGTGCCAAAAATATGGGAAGAAACTTGCGAGATGGATGCAGAAAGCTGTCATCTTTGTGTCGCTTCGTGTCCTCAAGACACAGGAGGGTTTTGTCGGCCTGTCGTTGTGATTTCATCGTGCTCTGTGACCACCCATCTCACATGCGTGAGACGTGGCCATAGGTGTGATTTACCGTGGTTCTACTGGAAGCCGGTGCCATTTTTATAGATGTCAGTTGCTCCCAATAGGACTTTCCGGTGGTTGTTTAATCTTTTGTTTATATAGTCTGCCCACAAGTGCTCGTCGTTTTTATCTTATATCTGCAAGAATTATTTTCATAATTACAAAAGGGCGATAAATGGGAAAGTACTCATTATACAATAATGTGTAAGTACTTAGTAAGTTGTAAAGTCTCCACTGTTATCAATACTTGATAATAGATTTAATACTTTCACGATGATACATGATGATAAATTTAAATTTAAAGCTTTTTCGGGTTTCAATCGTGT
>JAABKJ010008492.1:0-11436 GCA_011634705.1 Andricus grossulariae | reverse complement strand
AAAATTTATATGAAATACATGAATTCTGAAAGCATTTTTTATTCTTTGTGAAGAGTGAGGTGTATGAGACATAATTTAATATGCAAAAACAGTGCACATTGACAATATATTTTTTGTGCACGAGAGGCTAAGGATACGGCATGGTGTCACACTGAGTTGTAAGATTTCTAACATTGAAATGAATTCAGAAACTAATATCCCACATCTCGTTACTTTCTGCATCATCAATGAATGTTGCAATTTTTTGCACGTTTTCAGTTTGAAACGACGCAGTAACAGCAAATTGATAGCTGAGCGTCCAGTTACGCCTTTATCCTAAATCCCTTGGAAGCATCAAATTTGACGTTGAAAATTCTTATGCACTTCACTCCCCACGAATGTTCGAAATATTGAAAAGCAGTTTAAAACTCATTCCGAAAATGCTCTAGAGTCTAGACCACGGTGCTCCCATTCCCAACTCTCACTGGATGCATCGCGTCGACAACCGGATTGGTTAAGGTTGGCGTGCTTATTTTAAATGATTAAATGTGAAAAGCAATTGCGATGGGTCATTTGCTCTTCCATGGATGGTCTAAATGAGTGAAAACAAGATGACCGTATTGACCATCCTGAAAGGATACCTTGTTTATCCCTGATAGTGAGGCTGGCCTTGTTATAACAGTCAGACTGGTTATAAAATGAGAGCCTCTCCGACTATGTCACAAAAATTCTGGATGGTTCTTTCGACCATATAAAAGAACGGACTGGCTCTCTAAATTTTGACCCTCTAACTTTGACCACCCATTTTTCTCCGTGTAGAGGTCGGTGGTGGTGTTACGAGGTGGTGTCATCGTAAATTCCCATCTGGAAAATGAGCAGTTTTCCCATGTCTGGGCAGGCTTGAGCTGCAAGACGGAGTTTTTACTTACAAAAAATGTTCAGTTTTTAAATTGAATTCCCTGTCATCTTCCCGCTTTTTCGGGTATCCAGAACAAATCGCCACTCTGTTAGCGGGATTCAAGTACTGCTTTTATAACGGTTTTCTGCTTCATGCAAAATAAATTCCTTATTGCACACATATAATGATTGCAATTTCACTCAAAATCAAGAAATTTTGATATTTCAATTACCAGAATCATATTGTAATGTTATAACAATTTTATTTATGATTGGGAAGTCAATTTCTTTATTATTTTACTGAATCAGCGTAGTATCTCAAACAGAAGAAAAATATTTAAAGTTAAAAGTAAAAAACCTTAACGTGATTTTAAGTATTCATGAAAAAGTTTGAGGCGAAGAGTGCTAGTTGTGGGAGTGATGCCTGAAAAGAAAGATTTTTGTATATTTACATGCCCAGGTGGATGTTTTGCTTAGTGGTTAAGATTGGGGATATATCAGTCTGTTTTGTCTACTGTGTACTTATGTGGGTAGCAAGATGTATGAAGACTTTGTGAGACTTCCCACCTGGGGAAGAATGGAATAATTATCATGCGATTCCTGAACAGATAAAAAATCTATTTTTTATTTCCTACAATCTTTCTCCCATCCTATTAATTCGTCTTCAGTCCTTAGTAGTAGCAAAGCTGGAACCAAACGAGTTTAGGCTCACCCGGAAAGGAAAAGGACATCATAATGGCTGATGATGAAAAACCGGGTTCAATCGAAAATAAGGTTGAAAAAAAATAAGTAGCTCTAAGAAAGCACTCACAGAGGCGACTATTATCACCTTCAACGCTCGCAGCCGCTGTGTGAGGATAACAGCGGTAAAAGACGAACTCCAAACTACACCATGCTCATAATTTTGTACCCACTGCAACAGCATCGCAAAAGATTTCAAGCATCGTATTAAATTAACTTATAATATCCTCATCTTATCAGACACTTGAATAAGTCCGCGGCCTATAATGAAAAACCGGTTATAGGGCTTGAAATTTCTTCTTATGACTGTCATGGCTACGCTAGTGGTAGTATTGCTACTGACAACTGGTTTACTATGCTTAACAGGCAGATAACGAAAAGAAAAGGGACTAACAGGGACAACAAAAGGACCTAATAGTGGCTGATGATAAAAAACCGGGTTCACCCGAAAACAAGTTTGAAAAAGAAATAAGTTGCTCTAAAAAAGCACTCAGAGGCGCCTATTATCATCTTCAACGCTCGCGGCCGCTGCGTGAGAATAAAAGCGGTAAAAGACGAACTCCAAACTATACCATGCTCATAATTTTATACTTACTACAACAGCATCGCAAAAGATTTCAAACATCGTATTAAATTAATTTATGATATCCTCATCTTATCAGGCACTTGAATAAGTCCGTGGCCTATAATGAAAAACCGGTTATAGGGCTTGAAATTTTTTCTTATGACTGTCATGTCTATGCTAGTGGTAGTATTGCTACTAACAACTGGTTTACTATGCTTAACAGGGAGATAACGAAAAGAAAAGGGACTAACAGGAACACCAAAATTTCAAATTATGGAGAGTATACAAAAAAATTAATACCCGCTTTCCGAGGGTCATCGTGCGCATCTGCAGCCGCTGCTAGCAAGATCATCTGAGGCAAACCGTAGAAAATGGAACAACTGTGCCTGCTGAGCATGCTTTGGCTAACGTTAGCGATTCGTAGCCAACGACCTAAACTGGAATACCATTGAAGAGCATCAACTGGAACAAAACAATAAAAGAAGACTTGATGCGTCTCTACTACAAAAGTGCAAAGGTTGAAACAAATCGCGAAAAGGGGTCGTAATCGTATCTCTAAGGTTATACACATCAGGAAATATCTACTTATCTCAGAAGAACGAGCAGTGGAGATTAAACGGGAGGTTAATTCTGCAAGAAAGAGAGTCGATATTGAAAATCAGTTAGATGAGGATGTTGGTTTTTGATGGATGTTCGAGGCTGCATGCTTTTCAATTCACAATTAATGAAGGAACTGCAAGTTGAAGGAAAGTTGGCTCTAATCTTGGGTATTGATTTTATTACTGGCCTTTATCGATAAAAATTAAATTTAATATTGCAATTTATGCGATTCCCATCTGATTTATTAAAGGCATTAAACTGTAAATGTCTAAATGATTTTGCACATACAGCGCACAATTCCAAATTACAATTGAATACGAGCGTTATAACAAGCTGCTAGCATCACATTTGAAATAGGTTATGTTTAATTGACAGCTGTCTTAGTTTTTGGGGCTTTGCAAAAGACAAGAGAGAATAAAAAATCAACTGAAATCACACTTCGATAACTTCAATCAAAAATAAATATATCATACGTTTACTCATGCACTTAGCTAACAAACTTTATTAATTCTGAATACAATCAAAGTACTTATGGATCGATGACGAGGTTGTAGATTATTCGCTTTTCTTCTCGTTGTCGTTAAAAAAATCCAATTCACCTTCCCTCGATCTAGAGTTTGATTAAAAATTGTACAGGCGTCACTGATACAATTTTTCCCAATCCAGCCTTCATTCTTTCTCAAATTTGCAAGACTTCCGGGCACCAATTCAAAAGAAATTCTACCAGACTTGTGGAATCTTAAATCAAGAAATTACTTTCAGAGACCGATCGCAGCAAAAAGATCGCTGGTCTTCTCACCTCGTCCTCCCATACCAATCTACTTGTAATTGAACTGTGAATCCTGTTTACTTGTGGCCTTCTCTTCCTTCGAATGACGAAATCTACGTCCTTCAGTCACGCATAATTAAATATTTGGCCTCACATCCATTATGAACATTACATAGAGGAAGTTGCATCACAAAATCAAGCGGCGATCGGCAAAGCAATACAACATCATTGTGCTGTTAATGCTACTGTGTATCTTGATGGTGATTCAGTACCGTTACATACTTCAGAGCCTCTTTATACTTAAAGTAACCGTATCTAGCCACAAGAATAAATCAAAAAATATATATCAGTTCAAAAACGCTCAATGTCTTTCAAATAATTGTGTTTGGCTGCTGAAAGAGCTATCATGAAAATAGAAATGGAGCAACAGCCTCATATTAATGATCTCCCTCTGGAAGGTGTGGATAATGAAAAACTAATGAAAGCTGAACGCATAGATGTTAGGGATAATGATGATCACATTCTCTTAACTGGAACTTGCAGGAAACCTAAGCTACCAAGATCCACAGGTATAGTGAGCTAAGGCATAAAGTTAATACAATATGAAGAATGTGAAACATGAAACTGTAATTTATAATTTCGGTTATAGGCAATGTGCACTAGGATGTACTGAACATCTCAAACATCTAGGAGTCAGTAGGTTACTGCAGCAGCTCAAGAACTGGTTTCACTAAACACCTGTCGCATTGTAAGAAATTTCCTTGACCATCGGGAAGTAGGGTACTGAAATCTTATGCAGGCAGAACTACATTTCATCTTAGCATCGTCACAAGAGGTCTGAAATATCGTTTTAATAGTTGTTACATTTTTAATTCATCAAAAACTTGACTTAGTCCGTAGCTGATGATAAAAAGACCGGGTTCAACAAAAAAATGTAAAAAAATAATAATGAATATTGACTCTTAACAGTGTGCACATACCTTTATTAATATGGCGAGTAGTAAAAGACAAATGGAAGTGTGAAATCACAAGCAATGACTTGCTTCGGATGCTTATCGAGATCACCCGAAGCGATCCATTGTTGGTAAGTGCAGCTAACTGCGACTATCTAAATTAGAATCAGTGACGAGGATGCTTTCCCTATATTTTTATTTCTACATGGTCGTCTATCAATTTTGATATTATGAATGTAAATGCAATCAATTATATATTTTTGTATAAGATAATTGTCGCTTGTTCCCTCTCTAAGGTCAGAAAGTTGCAGCAGAATTTGCACCTTCCACCGTTCAATCAAACTGATCTTTGAGAAGATAGACCGGACCATAATCTGTAATAAAATTTCTCTTACTTCCTTTTAACCGAATTACTTTATTCTCCAAGGCTGCTGAGTACTTTAGGAAAGTAACGATCTAAGTAAGAACTTGCTTCTGTAAAACGACGAAATGATTTTCCACATCTCGTTGGCGGCATGACAAAGGAAGACTCTAATGCTAGCAGCATCGTGTAAGGTGATAGCTTTTCGCGCTGACTGGATGATGAGAAAATGTTGAGTTACACCCAGACCGTAAAGATGAGTGTGCAAGCGAGGGTCGGAAATGTAAGTAAAAGAGGAATAAAAAAGAGAGGAGAGGAAACAGGGTAAAAAGAGCACGCGAAAAGGACCAAGAATATCGGGAGCACTATAATGCTGGAAATTCTCGAACATCGTAACCAGCCACTTGGAATTCCATTCTATAATGCGAGAATCCGATATATCTGAACTAAGTTTCCTTCACTATTTGCCGGTAAAAAGTTCCTTAAAGGCGCGCAGAAAAGAAAAACATTTATACAGTATATAATATACATTATACAGTTTCTTTGTACCTTTACTTTAAAAGTAATAACTCAATGCACTAACATGCTTTAACTGGAACTATAAATTTGTAGTACTTACTAGAACCGACGGACTTAATGTGCAATAACAAGAGGATATTCGTTTAAATATTTGGGCCAAGCGATTTTGTGTACAAAGCACTTTCACGTCAATGGAAAATCTTTGTTTGAATTTATGGAGCATATTATGATGAATTTTGATGAATACAGTTCCGATATAAAAAAATCTTCAAGTCTAGTTGTCAGCCAAACTAAGGTTCAGAGAGAAGGAAATTACTTGGAAAGAGAAACGTTTTGTCTCTTGTGTGTATTTTGAGACACCACATGGGGAGCAGAAGCTTAAACGAAGCTCTCATTTGGCAACACAAACATATGATTCTCTTCACCCAATAATCGCGGACCGCAGAAAAACAATAAAACGAGTTCTCTTTTACAATTGAGAGCTGCACAAGTGAATATATATGACTCTGATATTCGAAGGCTGTGGGGCGCAAAGTCTACGAAAAGCTGGTTCCCAACCAGGTATCTTTCACAGAAAATCGATTAGGGAAATTAGGTTAACAACCGACTTAGGCGTGCACCGAGCAACGATGAAATACCGACAGCGTTTGGCCCTCCAGACAGGGAAAGCCGATGCGAGTTTTCCTCAGAAAGAGGATGGTTCGGGGTAAGTGTTGCTGACCCGGGCCACCCTCTCGAAAGATCGATGTGCGTCACTTCCGTAAACAACCACGTTGCGACGCGACAAAAGTTTTGCGTACCAACGTATGTGCTACAAAAGCTCGACGCCGAGTCGAGGAAAATCGTCCCTGAGGATAAATCATGGGGAAGGGGAGAGAGCAATAGCAGCGAAAATAGACTCATTGATATTACGCAAAACTTTGGAATTGAGCTGGAATTGCGAATACCTTTTCAATTTGATCCTCCTCTCTCAATGACAAATTTACTTGGAAAAGCAGTTTACACAGATACGACTGTAATGCAAATTATTACAGTGAACGTTAGTACAGTACTATGATTTTTCTGTAATTGAACATGTTTACTTTTAAAGAATGAAGGTATCGATTTCGCAATTACATAATAACATATTATTTCAGAGTTGCGTAAAACAATTTTGCAGAGCTGATCATGTGATCATACTACTTTAGTTGATTGTCAGCTGACCAAATACAACGCTGTCTTAATCCTTTAATATATACCTAGTGTATGTTCTTTAGGATTATGAAGTAAAATTAGTGTCGGGTAATATTATGGTAGTGTCTATATTAGGGTGGCCCAGAAATAAACATTTTTGAAATTTTGACGCGCGCAATCGCCAAATCGTTTTCTCGTGGAAACAAATAAATACATTTTTTTTTAAATAGAATGATTTTTAGAACTTTGTACAGTATTTTGAAGTTTTCTCTTGAGGTACGAATTAAAATAGACAAGTCTCAAGAGAGCCTGAAGCAAGCCCTGAGGTTTAACCCAGACGACAGTTTTAGTGTTATTATACTCTGCTATTCAACCTTTACTGAGCAGACAATAAGTATATAAAAGGGTAAGTAAATTGACTTATAATTTCTTGAACAAAATCGAAAAAGTAAAACAAGTATACGTTTTTCGTGTTAAACTCCATAAGACACAAAAATTGCACACAGCGTAATAAAAATCATTTTATTTCAAAATAAAAAATATGTATCTATTTGTTTCCACAAGAGATCGATTTGGCGACTGCGCGGGTCGAAAATGCCAAAAATATATTTTTTTTGGCCACCCTCGTCTATATGTATGTCTGGACACAACACATTCCCCCTGCCCCTTTCTAGGTCCGTACGTTTAGACTCGGCCGTGTTATAAATGTACGTAAACGTACTAACTCTTAGGCCGTTTAGACTCTCCCAAAATACAAATTCAAAATGAAAAATTGCTAAATTATATTAACGACATTTTTTAATGTTTGAGATTAACAGAAAATATAACTAATATTTAGTTGAAACGATAACATTAAGGAATAGGGTTCAATATTTTGGTGTTAAGGATTTCAATAATCACTTTAAAGTCTGTTCCAAAAGTTTTCCGTCTTTATATCCGAAGCTGCTATTTCAGGTGAAAACTAAAAAATTGTTCATTTTATACGTACGCAGATTCTTGTATAGTTCGAAATTAATTTATCAACGTTTATTCCAAATAATAATAAATAGTGGTCACTATTTTTGCATGAAACTTTGATGAAATGCCAGTTCATCCTTCATAATAATGTATCCTTCTACAAAATGAGGAAATATTTTTAAATACTGAAGTTAGAATCAAATAAATCGTTAAACTACTCATTTTTCGATATTTTGAAATATTTTAATCTGTTCTGTATATATTTTAAAATTATTTTTCACATTCTTATTAATTTTTATGACCGCACGTCACTCTGCTCACTGTGTGAATATTAAATGAAAAAGTGTTCAAAATAATATTCTAGCTTATATTTTCAGCTGATTAAATTTTTTTTTCAATGAAAGCTAAATAAATTTTTGAGAAATCTGTTAGAGCCGATTCTCAAAAGAAGTTGCTAAATTTTGTTATTTAAGTATAAATTTTGCAAAAAAAAAGTTTTGAATTTCCAATGCATTATTATCAATAATTAAATTGCTCAAGTTGAGTGACATTAATGTGTATATGATAAATGCAGATTCGAAAACTACTAATTGAGTGTGTAGAATAAATTAATAATTTGTTATTAACAATTCTATTGTTATAATCAGCAGTCTATGATTTTGCAATTATTTTGAATATTTATAAGCTGACTTTTGTCTTTAATCAAATTTGAAGTCATGCACAAGAATTATAAAAATAAATGGAAGTCTATTTGCTATGTTTATTAACAAATAATATAAAGGAATGCAGAGTTTAAGCGATTTTCAAAAGTTTGAGTTTTTTGGAAATTTATTTTATTGAGTTGCCAGTGATTCCGGAGCAGTACATTGACATTTTTTGAAAAATGTGATTGTTATAAACAAATTCGCAATGTAGTTCAATTAAAAGTTGCGTGCAGGAGCGTAACATGATAGCTTTTCCGAATCATTTTAGTCAGGCCTTTATATTTGTGCTATATTTAAATTAGATCAATTTTTTCAAAATCTTTACATTATGCTACTATATATGCAGACGATATTCTACACGGCGCAAAACAGCTTTTAATTGACCTACATTGCGAATTTGTGTATAAAAATCTCATTCTTCATAAACTGTTAATGTACTGCTTCGAAATATTACTAGCGAACCCATTAAAAAAATTTACAAAAAGGTAGCTCAAACTTTTAAAAATTTCACCAACTGCGAATTTGATTATTTCATTTGTTTATAACAATCTTTTATAACAATCACACTTTTCATAAAATTTAAATGTTCTCCTCCGGAATACATGATGTGAGGAAAACTTTTTTAATACTTGGAATACAAGAGTAATGTAGAAAGAAAGCTTTTGTTTTAATTTGGGTTTTCGACAAGACAGAAACATAAGCTTGTAAAATATTGAAGGTAACCATTTTTTTCTTTTCTTAGAGGAAAATCTCCCTCTATGAGGAAACAAATTCATTTAATACCTATAAGTAAGCAAAATGCTCATAAAATGAGCACAAATAAGTACACCCATAGTGAATACATCCATGATACTTCGCAGCGGTATTATTTGTTTATATCAATAAGCAATATACTTCCATTTATTTTTATAATGCTTGTAAATGACTTTAAATTGAATTACAGACAAATTCACTTTATAAATATTCAGAATAATTACAAAATCTCAGACTGCTGTTTATAACAATACAGTTGTTGATAACAAATTATTCATTTATTATAAACTTGCAATTAGTATTTTGCGAATCTGAATTTATCGATTGAACAATAATCCCACTCAAATTGAACAATTTATGCATTGTTAATGCATCGGAAACTTAAAAATTTGAATTTTTGCAAAGCTTATACTCAAATAAAAAAATGTATCAATTTTTTTCTAAAATCGGCTCTCACAGATCTCTTAAGAATTTATTTAGCTTTCGTTAAAAAAATGGTTTAATCGGCTAAAAATATATTATGTTACACAATTTTTTAAACTTCCTTTTTTTTCGAGTTTTATGGTATTTCTTTAAGTATTTTGAAGCTTTTATTCTGAAACGAACCTTACTTTTTTCGTATCATCAATATTTTTGGAGATATTCAAGATTTATTGTTTAATATCACTTAAAACTTTCTAAACCTGTTTTTCTGAAAAACGCCAAAAGACAGAACATTTTCGCCTTCAGGTTCGTATTATACGGAAAAAGCATAATAAATAGTCCCATGAATTGATGATGAACAATATAATTTTGCATTACAATGGATGAAACACAGCGATTGCGAAGAGTGAGAAGTTTGCTGCCCGAGCGAAGCGAGGGCTGCATTCACACGAGTAATGCATATTATTTTTCATAGCAAATCTATTGGAAATTCGAGTTTCGGTACCTGCGGGTTGAAACACGGTGTTTGCATCCCTAAGGTTGAAACATTTTGTTTCAGCCCTAGGGATGCAAACACCGCGTTTCAACCCCCTCTACAGGTGTCGAAAACTCGAAGTGTCAATGGAGGCGTGATGAAAACTCTTGTTACCTACACTGTTAAAAATAGTATCAAATTTAAAATACCAATGTATATTAAAATTAATATTTCAAGCATATGAAATCGCTATTTAGGTACGTGTTTATTAAATTTCATATAAATTCATGATAATCGCTCAGATAATTCCATTTTACACAAAATTAGAATAAGATTAGCAGTAATTTTCGATTCTTAATAATAAAACATGATACCTTCTTACAATTAATCAAAAATAAAATTGTATTTTGAGTCGAAACGTTCAATTACGTAAATAAATGACAAGCCTAACCTACAATCAACTATGTTCACATTAAATTTCTACCATTCAGGGCAAATTTTGGAAAGAGTTTCACATGTACGTTGCACTTTGATAATAAAAAGCAATTAAATCGACGAATTCTAGATTATTACTTCAATTGTGAATATTTGATAAGATTTAAAGAAATAAAAACACTTTGAGTTTTCAAGCACGCTGCTATACCGACCTTTATATTATATTTAATATAAAGTGTACAGCTATTCATCTTTTAATGTATATTAAATTTTAACTGCCGTGTATGCAAATTACTTCATATGCATTTGCGTTAAATTGAATACAGATTTTTCTAACAGTGTAGTGATAGAAGCCGGAATATTATTTCAAACATTTTTTTATCTAATGTCCACACTACGGCCTCGACGTTATAGCTATTAATTTTGAAAGTTTATATTACCCATCACAAAAACATCACCCTTAAAACTTGTTAAAACATGTGATTTCTGCTCGATAAGAGTCGTATGTGAAATGAGGAAGGAAATTGTTAGTTTTACTATAATAAATGTATTTTCTACATTTGGTTGCTATAGAATATTTTTTGCTGGACATTTTTTCGTATCTCACATACTTTTTCAGCAAAATAGATTTTTAATCATATTTTTCACGATTAAAACAAAAACTATGCATCTTGTCAAAAAATGACTCAAGGAAAATTGGTAGATATTTTTAAGATTAACAATTTTACCTTTCAACATTTTTTCGTTTTCCACACAGCTCAGTAGAAAAACTGATGTTTTAATGTTTGAAAAAGCATTTTTGATAAATAAAATCAGAGCCATTAGTCAAAAATGGCTGGATAACGAACTCTTCCTTTCTTTTTATACTTTGAAAAAGTGTGCCAAAGCTCAATCTAATCTAATAATTCTTTCGAAAGTTATCCTGCGTACAAGCCACTAGTTCCAATTGAGTAGACCCTCACGAAGCGCCCAGTCCTCGGGACCGAGGTCCTCACTAATAAGGGGAAGGCCTGCTCTGCGACATTGAGTTTGAGATGAGACTAGTATAAATCGACAGAACGTCGAAAAATATTAGACACGTATAGCGGCTTTCTTGTAATTGGGCCCTAGTTTTTTTTAATGAATTTTTGAA
>JAABKJ010008491.1:0-11437 GCA_011634705.1 Andricus grossulariae | reverse complement strand
AATTTGTCTCAACCACTGAAGTGTTTTTTCTCTTTTTTGAAGAATCATACTCAGACTGAAAATATTATATGTTTCATCCATCTTGGTTAGAACTCGAGAGAAGAAACCTTCGAAAATAATGAATGCACGCATGAAACACACACCTCTTAGTACTAGGAGCGCGGATGGTTGAGAAACACCTGTCGCTTATTGCACTAAAATTTATTAAATTTTATCAGATGTATTGATAATCTTCTCGAAAAATATCACTCTTATTAAGAAATGTTTGGAACAAAAAGTGTGTATCTTAATAAGGTTCACAACTTTTGTTCCAAAGATTTTGCGAAAATTTGCATATTGACTAATCTAAACACAAAAATTCTTGATTTTTAAGGGGCTTTTTCCATGATAATCAATGTACCAATAATATTCGCGAAAACTATTACTTGTAAATAAAAATGTTACAGACAAAATATGTGTAACTCAAATGTATTACAACTTTTGTTCTCAATATTTGATAATATTGTGCGTATTGGTTTAAAGAATCGCAAAAAACGTGACCGAACGCATTTCCGTAACTTTCTTCGTGTTTTCCTTGTTCTTACAACGCAATCCTCTTTTACTCAAAAAATAATGGTTTCAGGAAAAAGTGTATTATACAAAAAAAGATGTATTTTTATACTAGCTAAAACTTTTGTTTGAAACGTTTTTTGATATTCTGCGTATTTACTCACTGAAAAAAATAATTGGTTGGGCCAACTAATAAAGTAGCAGGGCCAACTACTTTAGTTTGTAGTATATGCCGCTGCTATTTAATTAGTTGGGGTTACTACTTTTATTCGCAAGATTGGTAGTAGTTGTCCTTACTACTTTACTTTTTGTCGCGACAACTTTCGATGGTAAATACTATTTTCAGGTAGTAAGCCTTACCACTTTAATTAGCAAGTCTTACTATTAAATTACTTAGTCTTACAAATAAGCTAGTTGATCTCACTACTTAAAGTAGTACTCCTGACTATTACAATTAGTAAGTTTTACTATTAAAAATAGTGGACACTAGAGCGTCCTCACGACTTCCTATAGAGACCAGGTCCTGATAAGATGTCATGTCAAAATACACACACATGCCCATATGGATGGTAATGAAAACCTATTATAATAATATAATTTCAATATTTAAAAGTGCAGTAAGTCTATGAGAAAATTTAGATCGATGCGATAGTCTTCACGGTATTCACTACTGTACAATAAACAAAAAGGTTAAGATGAAAATGGCGACGATCGAGAACATGACGCGATATTTCGGTGCGAATGTTGGCAGCACTGCTTAGGTTTCAGTTCTGCCAATTTCACCGAGGAGAAAAACTTGTAACATTTACTACTTTTATTTCTTGCAAAATAAATGAGTGGTAAATGTGACTACTTTATTTGTTGAGACTAAAATTACTATCGCTACTAATATAACCTACGTAGGATTACTAACGGCAACTTGTTGCCGCACTAAACTGGTTAGTTACTTTTGCCATCGAAGTGGTTGTCGCAGCTAATACCATCTCTACTAATAAATAACTTCTTGTCACAACTAATTAATTTGAAGGAAATATAAACTGTCATACTGCAAATCAAGTCTTTTGAAATTTTTGTATAGAGCTCAATCAGAAAAATTATTTTATATATTAACTTGATTCGGGGTCGTTTGCATTTTCACGGCCACTTGAACCCTTCAAAAATGAACAGGTTGTAGTATTTTCACTATTTCTTAGTTGGAATTACTTTTTTTAATGTCTTAAAATACCGCTTTTACCAATGTTTCACTTTTAAACGCTTAAAATATGAAATTTATCAACCTTGGAGGCATTAAAAAATTTGTTTAGAAGTATGTGATTTTTAAAAAGATATGATCATTTACCTTACATAATAAATATTAATAACTATTCCAGATGTCAAAAAACAATGTGTGGGAGAATGTCCTTGTCCTGAAAACCCTGTAAAATAATGTTAATATCCTGGATCGGATGTGCTGAAAATGTAATCGACGTAATAAAACACTCGAGTATAAAAATTGCGAATGTATATAATTAGTGCCAACTTATTTATGTTCTTAAAAAATAATATAATCAAGTATATTACAATTCGCTAATGGCGAAAATTCTTCAAAAGGCAAAAGCTTTCTCGATAGTTTGATCTGCGAAGATCAGCTATACAATTTTATATAAATTCTCATTTTAGTCTTTCTGATAAGTTATAGGAAATTATTCCTTTCACTTCCGTTTACCATTTGTCATCAAAACAATGTTTTTTTATTCAAGTAAAATCTGACCCTTGATTGACTGAGTTATTAATAAAAAATATGTGTAAAAACGATATCGTTTTAGAATTTGCTGAGTAATTATGACTCTAATCGAGCGTTGCTCGTTTACTGTCCTGAGTAAATAAATAATCCTGAGATTTTAATCAATACAATTCTACTGATTAGTTGTGTTTAAAAATATCCCTACTGCAAAAAGCTATGATTATGAAAAAAAATTACTACAAAAATTACAGATATAACAAGATGATTATTATTTTTATTAATTTATTGTCGTTTGAAATCGGTTTTTTATCATCTGCCTGTTGCAGAAGATACAAAATGAGGAGCATGGAGTAGTTTGGAGTTTGTCTTTCACCGCTCTTATCCTAACACAGGGACCCCGAACGTTGAAGGTGATTATTAGAATTAGGTGAATTAGAATTATTATTATTATACAATTATTAAATTATTATTGTTATCATGATTTTAGAACTCTGCGGGTGGCAAAAATGAAAGAATTAGATGTGAAAAAATCACACAAACGATTAAGAATTCATTTTCAGTTGAAGGGTTAAGAAGAATGTTACATTTATGTGCAATAAAACTTATATGAATTCAAGATTCATTAATGTAATGTTTTCTTCTAATCAAAGCCAACCGTATTCAGCAGTATTAAAAATTGTATTTGACATGATCAAAAGTTACAATTTACCATTTATAATATGCATTGATGGGACTCCCAACTGCACGTTTATATTAATAATATGAAATTTTTAGCTGACAAGTTCACGTGCATGGGCGGGATACTCTCTACTGTGCACGTGCACAGATGGAAGACTCCCAACTATGCACGTATCAATGATAGGATTAGAGTTTTCATTATAAAGTCTACGTGCACAAATGGTATCCTTCCGACTGTGCAAGTTTTGATTAATGCGATCAGATTTTCAACTTATAAGTCTACGTGTACATGTGGTACTCTCCCAACTGTGCATGTCTCAATTAATTAGATAAGATGCTTAACTTAGGTACAAGTCCGCGTGCACATATAGAAGACAGTTGGGTGTCTCCTGAAATGCACGAGGACTTGTAACTTTAACATCTGATTTAATTAGGTGAGATATATGCAGTTAGGAGGGTAATATCTGTGCTCGTGGACTTTTAAGTTGAAAATCTGATCGCACAAATTGAGATGTGCACAGTTGGAAGCGTAACATCTGTACACATGGAGTTTCAAGTAAAAAATTATTTTATAAATCGAGAGGTGCACAGTTACGAAGGTGACATATGTGCATGTGGGATTTTAAGTTGAAAATCTGATCGCAGTAATTGAGACGGGCACAGTTTTCAGATTACCATCTGTGCTCGTATACTTTTAGGCGAAAAAGGATTGTATCGATCGAGACGTGCACAGTTAGGAAGGTACCATCTGTGCATGTGGACTTTCAAGTTGAAAATCTGATCGCAGTAATTGAGACGTACACAGTTGGAAGGGTATCATCTGTGCACGTGGACTTTCAAATGAAAATTGTAATCGTAATAATTGGGATTTACACAGTTGGGAGGATACCATATGTGCACGTAGACATTTATACGAAAAATGATTGTATATAAATCGAGACGTGCACAGTTGGGAAGGTACCATCTGTGCATGTGGACTTTCAAGTCGAAAATCTTATTGAAGTAATTAGGATATGCACAGTTTAGAGGTTGCGATCTGTCCACGTATACCTTTAGATGAAAAAAGATTGTATCAATCTAAACGTGCACAGTTGGCAAGTTACCATATGTGCACGTGGTCTTTCAAGTTAATAAAATGATCGCAGTGATTGAGACGTACACAGTTGGAAGGGTACCATCTATGCACGTGGACTTATTGGTAAAGGATGATTGTATTAATTAAGAGTGCACGGTTGGGAAGGTACCATCGTGTACGTGAACTTTCAAATTGAAATTCTAATCGTAATAATTGGAATTTGCACATTTGAGAGGTTGCCATATGTGCACGTGGACTTTTATGCCAAAAATGATTGTATCAATCGAGACATGCACAGTTGGGAAGGTACCATCTGTGCATGTGGACTTTCAAGTTTGAAAATATGATTACAGTAATCAAGACGTGCACGATTGGGAGATTACTATCTGTGCATGTGCACTTTTGGGTCACAAATGATTTTATTTGATCGAGACGTGCACAGTTGGAAGGGTACCATCCGTACACGTTTTAAGTGAAATTGATGCTTTTAACACTTCTAAGTGAAAAACCTGATTGCATTAATTAAGACGTGCAATGTCGAGAGTCTCTTATCTGTGCACGTGGACATTTAAGTCAATAATATGATCGTACCAATTGAGCCGTGCCCAATTGGGAGTCTTCCATCTGTGCAAGTGTACAGTTGTGAGTATCCCATCTGTGCACGTGTACAATTGGGTGTCTCCCATATATGCACGTGGACTTGTAAGTGAAAAACATGATCATAATAATTGAGACGTGACCAGTTGGGAGTCTCCAATCCTATCTGTGCACGTGGACCTGTAAGTTGAAAACCTGATCGTATTATTTGAGACGTGCACAGTTGAGATTGTCCCATCTGTGCACGCGCACAGTTGTGTCAGTGACCAAACGTGCACAGTTATACCACTGGCCCTCGACGTGCACAGTTGAGAGTTTCCTATCTGTGCACGTGAACCGTTAGTAGGGCACCATCTGTGCACGTGCACATTTGGGAGTCTTCCATCTGTGCACGTGAAATGTAGCTGGGGTACCTGCACATCTAAATTTTGACGTGTACAGTTTGGAGCCTCCCATCTGTACACGTTAACCATTGCTAGAGTACCATCTGTAAACGTCGACATTTCGACGTGCAAAGTTGGGAGTGTCCTATCTGTGTACGCCAAATTTCAGGCTTGCGCGTGCACAGATGGCACAACTGAACCAGCCTAATATGTTATACTTACTAATATGGGTGTGTAAAAACGCAATTCTACGCACTAATATGGGTGTGTAAAAACACATTTTACGCACACTGTGTCAAAAACTGTATTATTATTATTATTAGTATTATACTATTAAGCCATTTCCCATTTTCTATGTGAAGCTTACCCCAATCATAAAAATAAAATTTCTGAATAGGCAATCCCAGGCCGAGGTACAGAAATGAATGTAATATACATTTTGCATAATGGTATTGTATAATGGTATTGCATAATGTAGAAAAATGATCATTTTGGAAAAAATCGAGTGCGAAGCACGAGATAAGTGATGAGAATGTGTTCGTTAAAGCTGAAGGAGCTTTAACAAAAGAGAATTCACAGTCACCGAATTAGAGTTTTCGATGCTTTGCCCTTCAATTTTAAAAGGTCTAAAAGGTCTGTGCACAAATGTGGGGGAAGTACAAAGACCGAGCGTGCAGTGCGAAGTAAATATTTTATCGACCGCGAAGCGCGAGATAAATATATTGTCAAACGCGAATCGCGATAACCAGAATATTTTTTTATTTGAATATTAATTTTCACTTGCTTTGATATTTTTTTAAAACTGTGTTAATTGAAATTCCAAAAAATGAGAGTTTCCAAACATTTGGAATGCTGTGGATCAGGACACATCTTTTGGTATAAGAAAAATATTTTAATTGCACAGAAAAAAAAAGAACTACAATTTGTCTAAGAAAATTGTACTGAATCTACTTGTTCATATCAATTGAACAATTTGTCTTACAGTAATTTTCTAAGTATAAGCACTTTATTGATTATTATGGTCTTTACCCGCAGTTTACTTTTCTACAAAATCCATAAAAAATTCTTTAGTATTTGTTAGATTAAATATCTACGATAAACGAAATTATTCTTTTAAAAAATATGAATAATTTTAAACAATGTAAGCAACGTCATAACGTATTCTCAATTTATGAAAAATTGAAATTATCACTATTATCGCAATATTTTCTCATAAAATTGGCCAAGCTATTAATTATTAAAATACTAGCAGTAAATACATGTTATTTTCCAACATCAAGAATATAAGCAATTTAAAAATGTATCATTAACAAAATTTGTAAATATTAAGATTTTTCCAATTTTCAAAATAATAATTTGGAATTAAAAGCGCTTGAAATTGAAAAATATATACTGAAAGATTTTGAATTCAAAATTTTCCAAATCAAACAATTTTGGATTAGGTTACATTTTGGAGAAGAACAATATATTCAAATGGAATCAACAGAAAAATTACATATTAAAATTTTGAAACTTGTATAATTTCATTAGAAATGAGGTAAAATTCTAGAATTTCTAATTAACAGGATTCAAAATTGACTAATTTTAAACGGAGAATGTTTCAATTTAAAGCGATTAAAATTTGACAATTTGAAATTCAAAACTTGATTGAATGTTTCGAAGTCAAAGCTTCTGAAATTCTAGAATTGGAAATATTTATTACGCAAAAAAATTATAATTAAAAATAAAATAATTGAAAATCGAAAGGAGAAAATTGAAAATTCAGAGTTCAACGTGAAAATTCAGAACTCTTAAATTAATATACTTCGAAATTAAAAAAATTATTCTGTTACTGAGGTATCAATTTCGAAGAGTTCTATTTTGATCTATTTTGATTTTAAACAACACAATTTTTAACTTTTTGGTTTCGATTCGTTTAATTTTTAACACTTCAATTAGAATTATCATTCGATCTTGAAATCTGATAATCAAATATTTTTCCAATTCAAATAATTTGTTTGCTTAAATCTTTAACTAATAATCGGACAATTTTAAGGTATTACATTGAAAATTGAAAAAAAAATACAAAGAGATTGCTATGATTCATATTTTCACTTGTCATTACTGACAAAGATCGATAAAAGGTGAGAAAACGTGTTTGTAATACGTAAAACTCATTAGTTTCATGTACTTTCCTTCTATGGGCATTTCCTTCTCATGTACTTTTTTTTATTATTTCTTACCATGAAAAGTACTGATTTCTTGCAAAAAACAACTGAAAATAATTTTTAAAAGCGTTAATATTCCAAGTAAGTGTCGTTCGGGCATGTCCACTTTTAGTCGTTTCCGATACAATGTCAAAAATACTATTAATTCAGAAAATTTTGGGAATTAATTTTAATCACACTATTGTTATTTTGTCCAAAAAGTAACTCTTTTCAACCATATCATTTCCATAAATCGAAAAAGGTTACTTGAAAAAAAAAATTAATTTTATCATATGGATCCCAAATAATAATAAAGAGCTTGAATGATAGTACTAATATAAATAAAATCTTTTTTCTTGTAGGAAGTTCCACAAGATGTGATGAAGTGTGCAGGAGGCTGCAAAGTAAGTAGAGAAAATTTTGAACAGTGTTTTTCATATTGAAAAATTATTGGTTTTCGCCAGAATTGTAAACTGAGAAACAAATGTTTTTAGAAATTGATAGTAACTATTTCATATTAGAGTTTGCATAATTCAGCAATACTAGAATGATTTTCATAATACCATGTCGCGTCAACTTGTTCAATATGAATAATAATAATTTTTCTGGGGAAATCTTTGAGACAATTAACTGTGCAATTAAAGAAAATATTAAATCACGTACTGCAAATCAAGTTTTTCAAAGTCTTGTATCGAACCCAACCAGAAAAACTATTTTATATATTAAATTAATTTAGGATCATATGATTCGAAATACAAATACGCGTAATATGGTTAAGAGAAAAATAATGTTTCGATTAACTCAAACGGAAACCCTTCTAAGCATGAAAATATGGATTAGAACTTAAGAATTTCTGCCGGGCAGCCAAATATCAAGGTACTCTAGTTTGCGGAACTGATATGCAAACTTATACAACTTCCAAGCATTTAGATTCCTACAAAAAGTGCGGATATAAATGTTAGTTTCTATTTTATCATTTTCTGAGGATTCCTTTTTTTAATATCTTAAAAATTTGCGTTTACAAGTGGTTCACTTTTAAACGTTTACAATTTAAAGCTTGTCAACCTCGAACGCTTTCAAAATGAAATTGTTTATTTGCTTAACTTTAAAAGATTCAAAGCGGAATAGTTCAAATTCTAAAATTGATTTGGATTCAATATATTATGATATATACAATTATTTAGAAGTATCTGAGTATTAAAATGGTATGACTATTCACTATATAATAGATTAGCCGAATAAACAAGTGTATTTTAAAGGATTCCACACAAAATGTATGGAAAAAGGCTTTCAGTAAAATTGTCTCATTATAGTTTATGATAAGCATCAGTTGAAGCATAAATGAAATGTTTGTATTTCCTTGAATTGTAAATTAAGTGACTTAACAATTTCACACTTTTCAACGTGAAATGCATGTGTGAAAATGTAATCCACAATAAAATACACTCAAATGTTGTAATTTCAGATGTTTCATTATTTTCCTTGTTCAAAATTTAAATGATGAGTGAGGCGAACACATTTATGTTTTTCCTAAATAGTGTAATTCAATATTTACACCAATGACAAAAATACATAAATTTAAATATGATCTAATTTAGCGCTTGTGAAAAGACACTTTCAGTTGAAATAATATCATTGGCTTTTGTCATTTAATATATTTATAATAAGTTTATTTTGTAAATCTGAAATTCTAAAAAATTTTAAAATAAGAAAAAGCTGGAAAAAAATGAGACGCAGCATCATTTAGCAAAAAAGGACTTCAATTAAGTTGGTGAACAAAAGAAAATTCCATTAACTTGCCCAAGCAAAGAAGACGAATTTTCAACAACAAAATAATTTTTCAAACAAACAGTTGTATTAACAACCAAATAGTTGAATTGTCAGCAAAAAAATCTTTTACAATATAGATGAATGCTGATCCAAGAAAGATCACTTTTCTACCATAAAAGATGAATTTTCAATCCAAAAAGACAAATTTACAAAGACAAAGATACATTTTCTAGGAAGCGGTCAAACTTTCCAAAAAAAAGATAAAAATTTAACCAAAACCAGTTGAATTTTCGAACCAAAAGGACGTGTTTATGAAAAGACTGTCAAATTTCAACGCAAAAAGTTAAATTTTTAACCAAAAAAGTCTTTTTCAACCGAGAAAGATTACTTTCTTACCATGAAAGATAAATTTTCTACGAAAGGACAAATTTTCAACTACTTGAATTAAAAGAAAAGAAGTCTAATTTTTAACCAAATAGTTGAATCCTGAATCAATTAGATGAATTTTAAACCAAATTATTGAATTTTCTAATGAAAAAATATGTTTTGACCAAAAACAGAATTGACCAATTTTCAGTTAAAAAAATGACTTTTCAAACCAAATTTTAACTAAATGAATTCAACTAACAAATGGAACGAAATAGTTGAATGCTCAACCAAAAAAGATGAATTTTAAACCAAATAATTGAATTTTACACCAAGAAAATACATTTTCAACCAAGTAATTAATTTTAAGCCGGACAGCTTAATGTTCTATCAAATTGTTGAATTTTCGAGCCAAATGGACGAAATTTCTACAAAACAGTTTAATGTTCAACCTGCAACTATGAATGCTTAACTAAAGTTATGAATCTTCAACAACAACAAAATTAATTTTCAAAAAGTAGTTTCACCTTACACCAAGTACATGATTTTTCAACCAAAAATATGAATTTTCAACAAAACAGTTAGGCCTTAGCCAAAACAGATTAATTTTCAACCAAGCAGTTGCATTTTTAAGCAAAAAGGATGAATTTTGAACAAAGAAGATAATTTTCTACTAAAAAGGACGGATTTTCAACAAGATACCTACATTTTCAACCAAATATTTGAATGTCCAACTAGATAAGATCCATTTTCAATCAAAAATATCAATTTACAATCAAAAATAGAATAGTTATATTTTTATGAAACAAAATTAATTCTCAAACAAAAAAAAAACGAATTTTCAACTAAAATTGTGAAAAAAAAAGAATTTTTGACAAGTGTTCAAAATTTCACTCAAAAGATGATTTTTTAACCAAGAGGATTAATTGTCTAAGAATAAAATAGTTGAATTTTCAACCAAAGAGATAAATCCTCAACAATAAAAAAAAATGTCAACAAGTTTGTTCAACTTTCAACCAAGTAGTTGAATTTTTGACAATGAAAAATGACCTTCTAAAAAAATATGTAGTTTCATTTTCAATGAAATATATAAATTTACAACCAAATAGTAGTATTTTTTATTTTGAAGGCTATAAATGTGATGTTGTACCATTTGTCAGAAATTCAAATAAAAGAAAGTAATTCTAAACGTTCTGACTGACGTTCTAAATATATTAATGCTTTTTTGAAATTTTGCAATTATTATTCCATTTTTTATTTTTAAGATTTGAAGGATGTGAATTTTTTATTTTAAAAACCATAAATGTGATATTCTACCACTTTTCAGCAAATAATAAAAAAAAAACTTGAACTTTCTAAACGTTCTAAATTTGAAAATGGTTCAATTTTACTTTGTAAAACGGAATAATTAAAATTTTTAAATTCGTGGTATAGTAGAAAATGCAACAGTTGAATTCCATAGAAAATTCGTGTTTTGATAATTCAACTCTTGAATTTTGTAGCAAATTCGTCTGTTGAAAATTTTAAAGTTGAAAAGACGACATTTCAACGAAATAGATTAATTTTTTACAAAATAGTTCAATTTTCAACTGAAAAAGAATCAGTTTTGTAATAAAAAATAGAATGGTTAAATTTCCAGTTAAAAAATTAATTTTTAATAAAAAAAAACTTCACAGAATACATGAATATTAAACCAAAAACCTAGTAGAATTTTATACTTGAAAACATCAATTTTCAACCCAAAATGTAATAGTTAAATTTTCAGTTAAAAAATTCATTTTCAACAAAGTAGGTCACGTGTGAACCAAACAGATGAATATCCAACTAAAATGATGACGCTTTGGCCAAAAAATTATTCTTTAACAAAGTAGTTCAAATTTCTACCAAGTAGTTGAATTTTCAACTAAAAAAGATTAATTTTCAACCAAAAAGCTAGAATAGTTCACTTTTCAGTTCAAAAAATCATTTTAAAAAAAAAACAAGATTTATCAACCAAAGAGATGAACCGCCAAGTCAGTTAACCGGTCCATTTGGTTTGCGCGATTATTTTTTGCAATATTTTTCCGTAAATGCACTGTTTAAATTCCTTTCTTTCTTTTATAAATTCCCA
>JAABKJ010008490.1:0-11438 GCA_011634705.1 Andricus grossulariae | reverse complement strand
ACAAAAAAGTTGAATTTTCTACAAAATAAATATGATTTTTTACAAAATAGTACAATTTTTAACATAAAAGTTCATTTGAAAGAAACTAGTTGAATTTTTAATGGAATAGTTTAATTTTCAGATTAAAAAATTTATATTCAACCATGCATGTTAAAGAAAATAATTAAATGTTCAACCAAATAATAGAATTTTTAACAAAAAAATGTAATAGTTGATATTTAAATCTTAAAAGAGTTTAATTTTTAATAAAAAACAGTTGAATTCATAAAAAAAAAATTAGAAAAATAGTTGAATTTTCGACCAAAAATATGACTTCTTCAAAAAAAAATATAATAGTTGATAATTAAACAAAAAATATTTTGAATTTCAAATCAAAAAGATTTGAATTTGTTTTGATTATAATTTATTTATATTTGCAATTTTATTTAAAAAAAAGAAATTTCTAACAAAAGAGATGAATTTTCAACAAATTTATTAAATTTTTCAACCAAAATAGATTTTTTCAGTCAAGAAACAAAGAAAATTTTATGCAAATTATAACTTGAGAGGAAAAATAATTTTTTATTCAAAAACATTTTTGAACATTTCAGATATGTTGAAACAGTATCTAGAAAATTTCTAAGAATTTTTTTTTATTTCACAGAATTTTACCAAATTTTAGGAAAAATTTGAGTTTGAAAGATATTTAGGAATTTTTGGAGGTTGGAAAAAATTTAACAATAGTTTATAAATTTTTCAAAGTTTTGAAATATTTTTAATTTCTTCAAAACTTCGAAAATTCTTATATATCTTTTAAAATGACTCGAATTATTCCTAAAAATGTCTTGAAATCTTCCGGATTCGTTTTTTTGATAATTTTGAAAATCGTTCGTAATGTTTTAAATTCTTTTTAGATATTCTCTTAAAATTAATTTGAAAAAATAAAGAATTAATTTAAATATTCCTACTTCCAGGAATCTTAAGAATGTTTTTTTATTATCTTGAAACTTTTCAAAATTCTAATTATTTCGAAATCTTCAAAAATCTACATTTAATTTTAATTTTTTTGAAATTTTAAATTGTGTATTTAAAATTTTTGTATCTCTTCTAAATATATTTTAAAATGATGCGAATTTTTCCTAAAACTTTTAAAAAAATTCTACAAGATTGAACAAAATTTTCGAAAAATCTTCCAGATTCTTTTTTGAAAATTTTGAAAATCTTTTGGAATGTTTTAAAGTCTTTTTAAACATAGTCTTAAAATAAATTATGTAAAATAAAAAATTACTAAAAATTTTGACAGAAATCTTCAAAAAAAAATTATTTTCTCTTGAAACTTTTGAAAATTCTTAAAATCCTTCTAAGTTTTTTGTTCCAAATCTTCAAAAATCTACCTTTCTTTTAATTTTTTTGAAATCATTTTAAGTTGAAAATTATTTTTGTATTATTTTTTTATTTCAAGTTTTTTGAAATCGTTTCAAATTTTTAATTATTTTTTATTTTTTTTTAAACCTGTAAATATCTTTAAATATTATTTAAATTTTTTCTAAAATTTTGTATTCCTGCAAAATTAAAAAAGTTTCTTCTTGAAAAAAGTAAAAAATTGCATTCTGAAATCTTCAAAAATCTAAATTTTTTAAAGTTTTTTGAAATATTTTCAAATTATAAATTATTCTCGAAAAACTTCTAAATATCTTTTAAAATGATTGGCATTTTTTCTAAAATTTTGCAATCTTGCAAAATTGACAAAGTTTGCTTTAAAATCTTCGGCATTATTTTTCGAAATTTTAGGAAATCATTTGAAACGTTTTAAAATATTTAAAAATATTTTCTTAAAATTAATTTGTCAAAATAAAAAATCAATCTAAATTTTCCATAAAATCTTTAAAAAAAATTGAAAATTTGATTTCAAAATCTTTCAAAATCTACATTTGGTTAAAATGTGTTGAAATCTTTTAAAATTTTGAATTATTTTTGAATCTCTTGAAAACTTCTAAAACTTTGAAATAATTCAAAGTTTATCTAATATTTTTTAAAATCCTGCAAAAATTAAAAAAACTATTTTAAAATCTTTCATTTTCCTTTGGGAAATGTTAATTTTCTAAATTGATGGTGCAGAAAATTCTTAATCATTATCAAATCATTAATATGTAGATAAATATAGACTCATTTAATAGGGTCAAGGGGTTATGAATAGAATCCTTTTTGTCATTTTTGAAAAAGTTGTTCAACAAGTTAAGAACATAATTGTTGCCTTTATTATTAAAAAATCATTTATAATTTAAATTTTGTCTTTTAAAAATAAATTTTTAGAATTAAAATTCCTCATTCGGAAATTTCGATTGAAAATTCCAGAAAATGATTTATTATAAAATGATGGCTTATTATAAAAAAAACTAAGGTTTTTGTTAATTTAACCTTTTTGGTTAACAATAAACTTTTTACTCGAAAGAAATTCGAATTTCTTGTCGATAATTATTCTCTTTGAAGGAACCTGCCGCATGATGAATCTTTTACGAGTTGTTAATTTATAAGGCTAAAGTTGGCAAAGAATGGCAAAGGAGCAATTCGAACGTAAATTTATACAGGCGAAGATAATTTTACGACTATTAACCGATTACTAAGTCATTCACGTCATTTAAAGTATCGTTTTCCCCTTTTCTTACTAGAAAGTGTGTCAATAATTATAAACATTCGTATAGAAAATTATATTATTAAAAAATAGATAAATATTTAAATTATTAATATTATTATTTAAAACAAAAGAGAGAAAGAGTTGCGTTTTAAACTAAAAATATATAAACTGTAATTATGATTTTGAACTGGGAAAATTTTTTTTTGAAAAATGAATCTAAGATAAAATTGAAAAACTTTTCAAAACATTTCCTATCATTTCGAAAATTAATGTAGAAAATTTTAGAGAAAATTTTTTCAATTTTCGAGTGAGTTTAAGAAATATTTAAAAGTATTGAAACCATTCAAAAATAATTTAAAACCTGTAAACAATTTCAAAAAATGAAGATTCTTGAAGATTCCGAAAAAGAAGCTTTTTAAGAATTTCGATATGTTTCAAAATTTTCAAAAAAGTCAAAATTAGTTGATTTTTTTCTAAAATTTTGTATTCTTGCAAGATTAAAAAAGTTTGCTTTCAAATCTTGGACATTACTTTTCGAAATTTTAGGTTATTTGATCCTAATTTCTAATGATTTCCTAAAATTTCGAAAAATAATGTCGAAGATTTTAAAGCAAAGTTTTTTAATTTTGAAAATTAATTTTAAATTAATTATATTGATTTAAAAATCAAAATTTTTGTTGTTAAATTGTACGGAAAATTGAAATAATTTTAAACGATATTGAGAGCGTTTAGAAGCTTTATAAAGATTCAAAGAAAATTTTTAATTAGAAGGTTCCAAAAAATTTCGACAAAATGTAGATTTTTGCAAATTTTTGAAAAAGAAGCTTTTCCAGAATTTCGATATGTTTCAAAAGCATGAAATAATTTTCTTCAGATTCTTAGGCAAATCTAAAATGATTTTCTTTTTCAAAAATTAATTTAAGATGATTTATAAAAAGATTTGAAAACATTTCAAAATTTTCAAAAAAGTCAAAATTAGTTAATTTTTTCTAAAATTTGGTATTCTTGCAAAATTAAAAGTTTGCTTTAAAATCTTCGACATTTTTCAAAATTTTAGGTTATTTGATCCTAATTTAAAATGATTTCCTAAAATTTCGAAAAATAATGTCGAAGATTTTAAAGCAAACTTTTTTAATTTGGAAAATTAATTTTAATTTAATTATTTTGATTCACAAATCAAAAAAATTTTTTTTTCAATTGTACCAAAAATTGGAATAATTTTAAACGATATTGAGAACGTTTAGAAGCTTTATGAAGATTCGAAGAAAAATTTAAATTAGAAAGTTCAAAAAAATTTCGACAAATGTAGATTTTTGCAAATTTTGGAAAAAGAAACTTTTTAAATTTTGAAAGGTTCCAAGAGAATAATAAAATTTCCTTAAAAATTTTTAATGATTTTTCTTTCTTGAAATGAATCGTAAGAGAAAATTGAAAAAAAAATTTTTAAACATTTTCTCAAATTTCGAAAAAGAATGTAGAAGATTTTAGAGAAAATTTTTTGCAATTTTCGAGTGAGTTTAAAAGATATTTAGAAGTACTAAATCGATTAAAAAATAATTTAAAACTTGCAGACAATTAAAAAAAAAGTAGATTCTTGAAAATTTTGAAAAAAGAAGCTTTTTAAGAATTTCGATATGTTTCATGAGCATGAAATAATTTTCGTCAGATTCTTAGGAAAATTTCAATTAATTTTCTTTCTCAAAAATTAATTTAAAATGATATTTACAAAGATTTGAAAACATTTCAAAATTTTCAAAACAGTCTAAATTAGTTGATTTTTTTCTAAAATTTTGTATTCTTGCAAAATTAAAAAAGTTTGCTTTAAAATCTTCGACATTTTTCGAAATTTTAGGTTATTTGATCCTAATTTTAAATGATTCGCTAAAATTTCGAAAAATAATGTCCAAGATTTTAAAGTATACTTTATAAAGATTCAAAGAAAAATTTTAATCAGAAGGTTCCAAAAAATTTCGAAAAAATGTAGATTTTTGCAAATTTTGGAAAAAGAAGCTTTTTAAATTTTGAAAGGTTCCAAGACAATAATAAAATTTTCTTTAAAATTTCAAATGATTTTTCTTTCTGGAAATGAATCGTAAGAGAAAATTGAAAACAAATTTTAAACATTTTTTCCAATTTCAAAAACGAGTGTAGAAGAATTTAGATAAAATTTTTGCAATTTTCGAGTAATTTTAAGGGATATTTGGAAGTATTCAATCAATTCAAAAATAACTTATAAACCGTATGTTTAAGAGATATTGAAAAGTATTGAAACGATTCAAAAATAATTTAAAACTTGTAAAAAATGCCAAAAAAATGTAGATTCTTGAAAATTTTGAAAAAAGAAGCTTTTTAAGAATTCCAAAACGTCTCAAGAGAATGAAATAATTTGTTTTAGATTCTTTGGAAAATTTCAAATAAGTTTTGTTTTCCAAAAATTCATTTAAGATAATATTTAAAAAGATTCCAAAACGTTTCAAAATTTTCAAAAAAGAATTTGGAAAATTCTAAGCCAATTTTTTTTTATTTTAAAAAAATCTGACGAAAAATTGGAATAATTTGAAAAGATATTGAGAACATTTAGAAATTTAAAAAAGATCCAAAGAAATTTTTTAATTGGAAGGTTTGACAAAATTCTACAAAATCTAGATATTTGAAAATTTTGAAAAAGAAGCTTTTTAAGATTTTTGAAAGTTTACAAGAGAATACTAAAATTCTTTTTAAATTGATGGAAAATTTCCAATTTATTTTAAATTAGAGTAAAACGTAATTTTTCAATAGTAAAAAAAAATTTCCTTCATAATTTTTATGAATTTTGCAATTTTTAGTGATTTTCAGACTGCTATTACCAAATAAAAAAATTTTGTTTACAAACAATAAAATCATGCCCTATTCTAATTTACACTAAATAGGTTTTCGGTCGAAAATTTTTCAACTTTTAAAAATCAATTTTAATCTAGCCAAATATAAAAAATTTATTTTTTTTTCATTAAAAATGACTTTCTGTATTCAGCAGGATTTTTTTTCATTTTGAATTTCGTATTCTTACTTACTACGTAAAACACTACACACTAAAAAAATTGAAAAAAATCTCAACTACACACTTAAAAAAAAATCAGAAATAATTGTAGAAATTTTAGGTAGAAATAAATAAAATGAAATTGAAAATGATGAAAAAAGTTACTGCTGAATATAGGAATTTGGTTAAAATAAAATTTATTTTTTAAAAGTTTAAAAATATTTCTCTGGAAGCTTATTTAGTTTAAATTAGAATAACAAAAAATTTATTTAAAAAAATCATGGACTACTATTCTAATTTAAAATAAAGATATTTTAGGTAAACAAATATTCAACTTTTTAAAAATCAATGTTAATCTAGCCGAATCTAAAATCTAAAAAATCTAAAATAAAAAAAATCTAAAATAAAAATCTTCACTAAAATCTCAAAAACTTTTTTTTTCAATTTGAAAAAAGTCCAGTGAGTTTTTTTCGCTAAAAAAATTAAGGGGTACTGTTTTGGAAAATTGAAAATTTTATTTTCAAGTGCCACCCTAATGGTAATTCAGACCCGAAACAACAAAAAATTCAAGAAAAATAATAATGCCGACTTGGAGCAATGAATTAAAAAAAAAATCCAATTTTGACTTGGAATTCTGAATTTTTGAGAAAAATTATAGTGTTAGGTTGGCGTTAAAAATTGAAAGTTGAATTTGCAATTTCAAAAGTTTAAAAAACTTCCCAGCAGCAAATTTAAAACTTGAAAAAAAATGAAAATGTCAAAAACGAAAAAATTAATTATGAAAAATAAAAAAAATAAAATATGAGTAGAGAATTTTTTTGTTCTCGAATTTTAGAGCGCCATAATCTGTGAATCATCTGAATTGACTGAAAACGTCCACATTAACTGACTACAAATTTTTATCTTCTCTCAGAAAATCGTAAAGCATAAACTATTTATTTTCTGAGTGTTTATTTTACAATTAGCAGGAAATGTTAATTAAGAAAGATAAAAATATATGCTCTTAAGTGTGCAATTATTTTTTTAATTTTGTAATAAACAGCTGATTTTTAATTGACTGGAGCTTAAATAAAAGTGTATTTAAAAAAGAGGAAATTATGCAAGATTCTTTTAATAGGCTTCTACTAATCATAGGTAAAAATTTCAGCATCTTGCACGAAAATAATAATAGTAATAGTTTTTGACGTCAAAGAAAATCTGGATCACAATGCTCGAAATTTCACGAAAATAGAGTCGTGCTCTCATTTTCCTTGATCGTCGATAATGTGTTTTTATTCTTTCATTTTTAGAAAATAAAGAAAAAAAATACAGGAAAATGCTCACATTTAAAACTTGAAAAAAAATCTCTCTAAATTATTAGAAAAATATAAGCTCAATATGTTATCAGAAAAAATAATTTTTTTCTGAAAAATATAAATTAAATTAAATTATAATCATGGCAATTTTTTTGGAACTTTTATGTAGTGAATCAAGAATAATTTTAGGTTTTAAACCAAATTTCGAAAAATAAATAATTTCTAATTGGCAGTGAAAATTTATGTATTTGGTTGAAAAAATCATATTTTTTAATCTAAAATTAATCTTCTTGGATATAAATTATCTTTGCAGTTCATCTATTTTGTTAAATAATTAAACGATTTTGTTAAAAAGTTTTCTTTTTAGTTTAAAAGTGAACTGTTTTATTGAAAATTCGTCTCTTGTTATTAACTTCTTGACAATTTCTTTTTTTTTCTTGTGAAAAATTAATTTTTCAACTTAAAATTTAACTATTCCATTTTTGGATATCAAATTATCTTTTTCAGTTTAAAATTAATTTCTTTGGTGGAAATTCGCTTTTTCTTCATCGAATATTAGTTTTTTGTAACTGAAAATTTAACTATTCAATTTTTTGTTTTAAATTTATCTTTTTCAGTTGAAAATCAATTTTTTAAACATAAAATTTAACTAGTAAATTTTGGATAGAAAATAAACTATTTTGTTTAAAATTCATGTATTTTGTTAAAAATTCGACTTTTTTGTTAAAAAATTAATTTTCTTGGGTGAAAATTCAGTTATTCGGTTAAAAATTCGTTTTTTGGGGATTGAAAATTAATTTTTGGCACGAAAAATTAAATTATTGCATTTTTGGTAGAAAATTTTAATAGCTCGTTTAAATTTCGTGTATTTTGTTGATATTTTAACTTTTCTGGTGGAAAATTCATTTTTTAATAAAAAATTTAACCATTTTATTGAAAATTTGTTGCTTTTCTAGGATCAATATTAATTTTATTTAACCGAAGATTTAACAATTCCATTTTTCATTGAAAATTTATCTTTTTCGGTTTTAAATTCAGTTAAGATTCAAAATTCAGTTTAAAATTATTTTTTTCACTCAAAATTAAACTATTCCATTTTTGGTATCTAATTTTTTAAAAATGTCAAATTTTAACTTGGAAATTTTAGAAATTTTTAGCGTTCAATTCATCTTTTCCAGTTGGAAATTCATTTAATTGGTCGAAAATTAGTTTTTTTTTCGAGATTGAACATTAATTTTTTCAACTGGAAATTCAAGTATTTCATTTTGAGTACAAAATTAAAATATTTTGTTCAAAATTAATGTATTTTTTTGTTTAAAATTTTTTTTCTGGTTAAAATTTCAACTACTTGGTTGATAGTTAAAGCACTTTGTTAAAAATTCATTTTTTTTGTTTGAAGATTCACCATTATAGTTGAAAATGTATCGCTTTTGTTGAAAACGTAACTATTTTGTTGCAAATTGTTTTTTTTTAATTGAAAATTAATTTTTCGAACTGTAGGTTTAACTATTCCATTTTTTAAAATAAATTCATCATTTTTAGTTGAACATTCAATTATTTGCGGTTAAAAATTCATTTCTTTGGTAGAAATTGCACTATTTTTTTGAAGATTTGACTTTTTTAATACAAAAGTAATCTTTTTGGTTAAAAATTTAACTATTTTGATAAAAATTCGTTTTTTGTTTTGTTTAAAATTACCCTTTCAAATTGAAAATTCAACTGTTTCACTTTCTGTTAAAATTGTTTTTTTTTTAGTGGAAAATTCGGCTTTTTTGTTGTAAATTAATTTTTTTAAATAAAAATTTAACCATTCCATTCGTGATTGAAAATGTACCATTTTTAGTCAAAAAATCATGTATTTTGTTGAAAATGCAAGTTTTTTAGTAGAAAATGAATCTCCTTGGTAGAAAATTTATCTTCTTTGTTTGAAAATTTAACTGCTTGGTTAAAAGTTGAACTATTTTGTTAAAAATTAATTTTTTGTACGAAGATTTCTCTTTGATTGAAAATTAGTTTTTTTTAGTGAAAATTAAATTTTTCAATTGAAAATTTAACTATTTCAGTTTTGGGTAAAAAAAAATTAATTTAAAATTAAAAGCTTTTTTGGATAACATATTAACTATTACATTTTTCGGTGAGAATTAATCATTTTTGGTAAAAATTCGACTACTTAGTTGATAGTTGAACTAGTGTTTTTTATAATTGAAAATTAATTTTTTAGACTGAAAATTTAAGAATTTCATTTTTAGTTGAAAATTCATCTTTTTTGTCTGAAAAAATCTACTATTTGTTTGAAAATTCATCTGTTTGATTGAAAATGTAAAATTTTGACTTGAAAATTAAAAATTTTAATTTGAAAATGTTATGAATTTAAAGCAAAAAATTTCATTATTCCACCTGTTTATAGAGCATTTAGGACTGTGAAGAATCTTATTTATACAGATGAAAAATGTTTAAAAATACTCTTTTTGGCTTAAAAGCTTAACATTTTGGATGATTTTTTTTTCTTTATTGACTAAAAAATATTTTTTAACTGACAATTCAACTCTTGTTGATATTTCGTCTTTTCGATTTTCAAATTCATCTCGTTTTGTAGAAATTTAATCTTTTTTGTTTAAAAATTTAGCTGCTTTGTTGAAAATGATTCTATTTCGTTTGAGGATCAACTGTTTTATTAAAAATAGATTTTTTTGTTAGAAATGAATTTTTTTAACTAAAAATTCAACGCTTTAGTTAAAAATTCATGTGTTTTGTTGAAAATTCCACTTTTTTGGTAGAAAGTTAATCTTATTGGTTGAAAACTCAGATATTTAGTTGAAAATTCAACTATTTGGTTGTGAATACAAATTTTTCATTCAAAATTTGTGTTTGTTTGGAAAATTGAACTTTTTTATTGAAAATTCATCTGTTTGACATGAAAATTCAAAAATTTGATTGAAATTTGTTTTCTTTTTTGGTCTGAAAATTCGTTTTTTTATTATAGAAATGTCATATTTCTTAAATTAAAACTGCCACTGTTTAGTTACAAATTAATATGTTTCCGTTGAAAATTCAACAATTTGACTGAAAATTTATGCATTTTGTTAGAAATGCGTCTTTTTTAGCAGAAATTTTTTTTCGAGTTAAAAATGTCTCTATTTGGTTAAAAATTAATCTTTCTTAGTCGAAAATTCCATTCTTTTTTTTTTAATTCCTACTTTTCGGGTCAGTTCGTCTGTTTCTGTTTTAAAATTTAAATCTTTTTTGGTTAAAATATCAACTATTGCATTTTTTGTTGAAAATTCATATTTTTAGGTTGAAAATTCAACTCATTGGTCGAAAATTTAACTACATTTTTCAAAATTCATTTTTTTGGTTAACGATTTATAATTTCAGTTAAAATTTAATTTATTTGGTTGAAGATTTAACTACTTTGGTGAAATTCGTTTTTTGCTTCAAAATTAATTTTTTTACCTGAAAACTTAACTCTTTGGTGGAAAATTCCACTTTTTGGTAGAAAATGAACTTTTTGTTGAACATTAAACAATTTGGTAGAAAATTCAACTGTTTTGTAGAACATTTTTTAAAATAAAAATTAATTTTTTTAAATGAAAATTTATGTATTAAATTTTGGTATAGAAAATTAATGAAATTTATTGAAAACTATACTATTTGGTTAAAAATTTATGTATTTTGTTGAGAATTCATCTCTTTCAGTAGAAAATTAATTTTCTTGGATTGAAAGTTTAACATTATGGATGATTTTTTTTTCCTCATTGAATAAAAATTATTTTTTAATTGAAAATTCAACGCTTTTTGATATTTCGTCTTTCTGATTTGAATATTCATCTCTTTTGGTAGAGATTTTTTTTTAAATTAAAAATGCAACTGCTTTGTTTGAAATGAATCTATTTTGTTTAAGGATTCAACTATTTTGTTAAAAATACATGTTTTTGGTTGAAAATTAATTTTCAACTGGAAAATCAACTATGTAATTTTTTTTTGAAAATTGATCTTTTATAATTGAAAATTCAACTATTCAGTTCAAAACTCCTGTATTTGGTTGAAAATTCCATTTTTAGTTGAACATTAGTTTTTTTTTTAATTGAAAATTAGTTTTTTAAATGAAAATTTAACTATTCCATTTTGTAGAAAACTGATACAATTTATTGAAAATTCAACTATTTAGTTAAAAATTGATGTATTTTGTTGAAAATTTATCTCTTTTGGTAGAAATTTCATTTTTTTAAATAAAAAATCTAACTGCTTTGTTTAAAACAAATCTATTTTGACTGAGAATTCAACTATTTGGTTAAAAATATATTATTTCGGTTGGAAATTGATCTTTTATAGTTGAAAATTCAACTTTTTAGTTAAAAACTCATGTTTTTGGTTGAAAATTAATTTTAAACTGAAAAATCAACTATTTCATTTTTTGTTGGAAATTCATCTTTTATAGTAGAAAATTAATTTTCTTGGATTGAAAGTTTAACATTATGGATGATTTTTTTTTCCTCATTGAATAAAAATTATT